>VSMD01134631.1:0-101499 GCA_008750895.1 Mirza zaza
TTTTTTGAGACAGAGTCTCACTTTATTGCCCAGGCTAGAGTGAGTGCCGTGGCGTCAGCCTAGCTCACAGCAACTTCAAACTCCTGGGCTCAAGCAATCCTGCTGCCTCAGCCTTCCAAGCAACTGGGACTACAGGCATGCGCCACCATGCCCGGCTAATTTTTTTCTATATATATTAGTTGGCCAATTAATTTCTTTCCGTTTATAGTAGAGATGGGGTCTCGCTCTTGCTCAGGCTGGTCTCGAACTCCTGAGCTCAAACGATCCGCCCACCTCGGCCTCCCAGAGAGCTAGGATTACAGGCTTGAGCCACCGCGCCCGGCCAGGGTCTCAATCTTGCTCAGGCTGGTCTCAAACTCCTGACTTGAGTGATCCTCCTGCCTCGGCCTCCCAGAGTGCTAGGATCACAGGCGTGAGCCACCGTGCCTGGCCAAGATCCACCTTCTTAACCAGGCTTGCTAAACCTGTAAATTTCAGAAACAAAACTCAAATCCCAGACTTCTGGCTCCAACATTCATTCATTTCATAAGCATTTACTGAGCTCCTACTACGTGAAGAGATTGTGCTGGATGCTAAGGACACTCCAGGAGACCCTGTCTATCATTGCAGTCTTTCTATTCTAGCCTCAGAAAGCCAAGTATCATCCATTTCTTTCAAATTGTGGCCAACACACCAAAATCCAGTGGGCTCCAGTAAACTCTGGATGATGTGCTCATTCATTCATTCACTCATCCAACAAGGAGTCATTAAACACTTGAAGAAAACGCTCCCGTAGGCCAAAACAGAAGTGTCCTGCCATCGTGGAACTTATAGCCTGGTCAGGGAGACAGACATGAATCAAACAATCACAACAAAATGCAAAATTCCCATGGTGGTCTATATACACAGGAGACACGTGGCATGTAAATGCACGTAAGCGGCACGCAGTTGACCAGTTCAGGAGATCAGAGCACGCTCCCCCTTGGGGAGTGACAATTGAGCCAGGAGGAGAAGTAGGAGTTACAGAGGCAGAGGAGGAAGGAAGGAAGCCCAGCCAGGGGGTCTGATGTGCAGAGGTCCTGAGATTCTTGAGAAAACACAATGTGCGTGACCCTAAAACTGAAACCCTTTCCCCTGGGCATCTCCCTTACATTACAAAACGGAAGTATTACACATTTTCAGCATGCCCGCTGCTGTTCCGAAGCACTTCAGAATCTTTTAGAAGCCTATGAAAATTGGAACGACTCCTAACGCCCATTTTGCAACCATGAACTGTTAGGAAGAGGCTCAAACTTGCACGATACTTACACTTTCCAAAGCACTTTTCCATTCATCTTCTGTGGACTCTTCCCCCAAGCCATGTGAGCTAAGTGAGGTGTATGGTTATTTGCATTCCAGAGGGAGGATGCCATCTGTCCATATTAGCATGTAGCCCAAGTAAATCTTTACTCAGTTCCAATACAATTATCTGTCTACCAGTCTACCTCACGGTATATGCTACTCCCTGGCTAATGCTAACTTGTTATTAACCATTTGATACCTAGGTTAAAATTAACCAGCTATTAACCATTTGATACCCAGGTTAAAATTAATTCCGACTTTCATATTACTCATGCTCTTAGCTTTCTGTGCAATAATTTTGTTGGACAAGTTTGTCAGCCAGCAATACTTTGACATTAAAAACAGATACCTGTCTCGTGTTTGCTTGGCTCTCAGATCAACACTCAACACGGGAATTTAATCAACAACTGATCAATTCAAACTAGTTTATTTTTTTCCACTGAATTGCTCTACCCTTTAATGGATTTTTATCACACTGATCAGTTATATGAGAAGACATAACAGGATAATTCAATTAATTTTAAACTTAATGGGAGGGTGGGATTAGGGAGAGCAAGAACTGTCATTTGCTATTCTATAGATAAAATTTAAGTCAGGGTAAATTGGGCCCTCCAAAACAGCTACCAGACAGAAAGCAAACAGCATCATTCATTCATTTATTCATGCATTCATCCATGCATTCATGAATTCATTCCATCATTCAGTCAGCATTACATTTTGAGTCTCCTATGGGCAAGATCTGTGCCGAGTGGAAGGCTACAGAAATGACTCAGAGGGGCATCCAGAACCAGGATGGACTGGTTATCAACTTGCTGCCTTTCAGTTTACTACAGATCCATTCTTCACTGCCTGCTCTGTGAAAACAGCTCTCAGAAGACAGCATGATGCTGTGATTTGTCCATACAGAGCCTGAGGGTCATCACAGGAAAAGACTTTACTCTTTGTTCTGGTGCTTTTCTGGCTCTGCGGACTCCAACCCAAAGCCGCTGCTAGCAGCATGCCGCAGGAGGGCAGTGGCACTCCGCCCGTGGAGTGTGACACCCCACGGATGGGTAATTCTCACGGCCCAGCCTCAATCCACCTGTACCCGTGAGGGGTGTTTCCTGTTTGCAGGTCTGTCCCCATTTTCTGCTCAACCATGCCCAGAGTCAATTCCTGTTTTTTTTGTTGTTGTTGTTGTTGTTGTTTTGAGACAGAGAGTCTCGCTCTGTTGCCCAGGCTAGAGTGAGTGCCATGGCGTCAGCCTATCTCACAGCAACCTCAAACTCCTGGGCTCAAGCGATCCTCCTGCCTCAGCCTCCCGAGTAGCTGGGACTACGGGCATGCGACACCATGCCCGGCTCATTTTTTGTATATATATTTTTAGTTCGTCAATTAATTTCTTTCTATTTTTAGTAGAGGCAGGGTCTCCCTCA
The DNA here is from genome assembly GCA_008750895.1 of Mirza zaza. Classification (NCBI taxonomy): domain Eukaryota; kingdom Metazoa; phylum Chordata; class Mammalia; order Primates; family Cheirogaleidae; genus Mirza; species Mirza zaza. The sequence continues at coordinate 2,736 of VSMD01134631.1, forward strand.
GGCTGGTTTTTGAACTCCTGACCTCGAACAATCTGCCCGCCTCGGCCTACCGGAGTGCTAGGATTACAGGCGTGAGCCACCGCACCTAGATTCCTACTTACAATCGTAGACCAGCTCTGGCCAGGGTAACCCAGAGGACTTCCTCATTCCAGTGGCTACAACCACGCCTTCTGCAATGAGGTCTGAATCCCAGCTTCTGGTGGCCGGTCCCCCTTCCTAGCCTGTCTCTCCCAGGGGACTCTGCTTTGGCCCTGGGGTATAGTCTCAGAGCTCTCTTTACTCCTTCGTAGATAATCCCTGATACAGTTAACCCTTTGCACTCAAATGCCGAGTGTGACTCGACACGGCTAGCAAAAAATTATAGAGATTAAAATTACTCTTTGAATGCATCAATAACTTGAAATATTAAAAAATCCAAATAAATAAGTTTGTATGAAAAGAAACTCCGGTTTTTTATTCCACTGCCGCGCTTTGTAAAATTGGGGGTATTTAAAAATGTAAATCCCGGGTAGAATAAAGGAATCGAGAGAAAAGCAATCGAGTGCAAAGGGTTAATAGTTCTTTTGGCAGTGTTTCTCAACCAGGGATCATTTCACAGACCAGGGCACGTTGGCATGTCTGGAAACGTTGTTGGCTGTCACAACTAGGGTGGGGCAGGAGGTGGGGCGCTTCCGCCATCTAGTGGGCGGAGGCCGGAGGCGCTGCTGAGCCTCCAGAAAGCACAGGACGGCACAAATCAGCCAGCCCAAAACCCCAGGCTGAGAAACTCTCCGGGGTCACCGTCCCTTGTCCAGATTATTGCGGGGTTACTTCTCCCCGACTGGAGCCTGGCTGAAGCTGAGGATGAGAAAGAAACAAAGGCAGGTAAGTCACACGCCGGTAAGTTTCAGCGCGAGGCTTTCGTCTTTGCAGCGGTCTTGTGTGAATAACCCTGCTTTCTTTGATTCGACCTGCTGCTGCTGCTGCTGCTGCTGGAGTCAGGAGAAACACAAGTGCTGGAGGTTAAGAAGAAAAATCCAGGGAAGTTTTCTTTTTTGTTTTCTGGGGGTTTTTGTTTGTTTTAGCTTGGCATGCATTTTCCCAACTGACGAACGGGGAACACGCTTTTCACATGTTCCAACTGCTATTCTCAGAGGGAAACAGACGGTAGGAAGGGAGGGCCAGAACGTCATGAGACCGCAGCTCGTGTGCTTATTACTAACAAAGAGAATCTAAACGTGAAATACCAGAAAATAATAAATTCAGGAAATATTAAAGTAACCCCCAATCACCTCCTGTTAGAGTGAGGAGGGCTCTGAGAGACCACCAATCCAACGGTGCCCGAAGCAGGAGGAAAATCTGGGTCCTATGGAAAGTTTTTGAAAGATGTAGCTTCTGGAGCCCCAGGTCCATAATGATTAAATATCCTTACTCAGAGGGGAAAAGAAGTCCAGCTCTTTTCTATTTTATACAGGGCCTCTGCTAGCCCATAAGGTGCCTTTGTGAAAATTAGAGAAAGCACTCCTCCCTCTGGGCCCGGGACCTGTCGTGCAGGTGGAGAATCTGGTTGTGGGTTTCGGCTTCCTCCTGCCCCAGCCTAACGTTTCCGTGTGCAGTGCTGAGCCTGCACGACTGTACAGGGGAGCCCCGGCTTGCAAAAGGAAGACACTGAGGCCCACAAAACCCAATTTCATTCCCTTCTGAATTTATTCTCTGGCCCATTCATTCACAAATTCATTCACTCAACCATTATTTACTGGCACCTCTGAGCTGAGCACCAACGGGCCCTGAGTCTCAGTTCCCACATCTGCATCTGGGCACGAACAAGAAGCTGCAGGGAGAGGTGCCTGTTTGGGTTCTGTTTCCTTTGAGGCAAGAGGGCAGGAACAAGCACAGCAATGAACTTGCCGGACTTGAAGAGAAGGCCATGACCAAAAAAAAGAAAGAAAGAAAGAAGCTGCAGGGGAGGGTGGGAAGGTATCAAGGTGGCACCTGTTTATACTCTCCATTAAAAAAATGTATCTAGTGTTAATCTCTTTTTTAACAAGTAAGTTTTCTTTCTTCATAGCACTGATCACTAGATGGCATTAATACTTAACCATGGATTTGGTTCTACCACTAAAATTACGTCAGCTCTTTGAGGGCTGGGATTTGTCTGTCCCTTGCGTTCAATTCTCTACTCCAGGGTGAGAACAGTGTCTGGCTCCGTACATACTCATTGAATTAATGAACGAACAACACGAATAAATTTTACAGAGCCCATGAAGTCAGCCCAACCAAACCTTTTTTTCCTGCCATTAGCAGAAAAGCCAAAAGCAATGCAGTTTTATAAATTTCAACAAAAAGTCTGTAAAAAAAAAAAATCCTTTAGTTTTATAATGCAAACTCTTGTCAGAAAACTGAGTATTCCCTTTCTAAACCTGTCTTTTTGTGGTTGAGATATTTTTTTTTTTTTTTTTTTTTTGCTACATTGTCAGTTAAAGGGCTTTTGTCATACTGACTCGAGCCAGTTCATGGTCTGTTTCTTTTTATGCTGATGGTAAACTTCAGTGGTCCAGAATAAATTGCCCAAATCCAATGTGGGCAGTATGACCACCACTCTGCTGATACATCGCAGAGTCACAGAATATCAGAGCCGGGAGAAGTCTTGGACAGCAGAGCTTTTAGCTCCATAGTCTTAAATATGAAAGGAACTGCAGACCTGATTGGCTAAGGGTATCACTGACTATGACACGGCACGTTGGTGTCGGGGCTGGGACTGAATGCGGTGACAGACTCCAGCTCTGGTGATATGTTCACCAACAGAATCACAACACTGTGCGTCCGTGACACGAAGCTGTGGAAATGCACTCTCTGGGAACCGCCAGGAAGGAAAAACGTGGCTCTAACTCAACCGCCTTACCTTCTTGCCTCTACTCTCACCGCCCAACTCTGAGGTGAACGAGTGTGACCTGAAGCTAAGTAGAGCAGGTAGATTTTGTTGCGTAAGGATCTACCCCAAAACTCAGTGGCCAAAAACAATGACCATTTTGTGCATGGTTCTAAGGCTTGGGCGGGACTCAGCTGGAAGATTCTTCTGGTCTCAATGCACTCATGCATCAGCACTTGGCTGCTGGTTAGCTAGGAGGCTCTGTTTTGGGGACTTGGGTGGTGGTTTTGAGGAGGGTGATGGGAGAGCCTAGGTCATGTGTCTATTATCATCTAGTGAGCTAGCTGGTAAGACTGACCCCTCATCCCTTAAGCCTCAGTTTTCTCATATGTAAAATGGAGATATATAATAAACTGTTGGAAGAATTAGTCATAAAATACAGGGAGTGCCCAGCATAGCACTTAAAACAAGGTCACCACCAGCATCTTTATGATCCTTTCTAATAATGTCAGCTGATCCACCGGATAACATGTGCCATGTCCCTATTTTTCACCCATGGGCAAACCCTCCTCTGTGGGCAATGGCTCGCTCTGTGGCTCCCTGCATCACTTCCTCTTGACCTTTCATGATAAAAACAAACCATGCTTGGTCACCAAATAGAACTTGAGCCTCATACCCAAGCTACTGCAAGTCTGCCAGCACCCAGCCCAGCCGTGGGCAAGAGTGGAGCAGAAAGGGAAGTTCTGGGGCCTATGGGACCGAGTCTCAGGAATAGGCAGCGAGGGACCAGTTCCAAGACTCAGTGGGAGGTGCACTGAGCCAGGCTGGAGTCGTCTGGGACGGCACAACCCACGATGAGAAAACAGGTGCGCTAATTTGGAAAAGCCATTCTCTGGGATAGTCTCAGGCTCATCCAATTTCTTAATTTTGCCAGAAACATCTGGCTTGCCCAGGGCAGTTTTCAAAGCCCCTGAAGGCATGTCTAAGCATTCCTTTGTTTACTGGCTCCTAACAGGACTCCATTCGATTTTCTCAAGATCCCCAGTGGAGATTTCCTTTACTGCAGCTCTGATTTTTATTTTCCAGCCTTGAGTATGAGATGATGCTTCCTCCCAGGTCTGCACCAATCAGCTCTTTGAAGCCCCTTCCCTAAGTATTCAGGGCCAAAAACCCCCTGGAAGGCTTACCCTGATGGACTCAGCCTTATAAACTAACCAAGGGCCCTCAACCCAGCAGAGAGTACCTTTTCACAAGAACTAAAGTGCTACTTTTTTTTTTTCAAAATGAGCATTGTTATTAACAAAAGCCACACTCTATGTTTTAATTTTCACTCTTCACTGTGACTGTGTTTTTGTTATCTGCTAAATAAAATGAGGTGCAATTGGGTCACAGGACATAGAATCCTTCCCCCATCCCGCTCTGGTAACACCTAACTATTCTGGTTGGTGTTATAGTCATAGCCTCTGCATCCAAGGTTATGAGATCACAGACACCCACCAGAATAAACCAGCATTAAGACACTGATACCTCCTGGAGTTGCATGGTTACTTACGAAGGATGATTAAGTACGTTAACAAATGCATTATGCCTTCCCTGTGCGAGGCACTACCCTGGATGCTTTACAAGTCTTGCAATCTTTGTAATAATCCTCTGAGACAGATATCAGCCATGTTTTGCAGAAGAGGAAATCAAAGCACAGAAAGGTGGAATTACTTGCCCAAGGTGACACAGCTAGTCAGTGGCAGCACAGCGATTGATGCAGGCTGGCTAGCCCCAGCATCTGTGCACACATCCACTCTACTGTGCCGCAAACTCTGTGACCAGTAACTTTCCACCACACCTTGGGAAAACGTGAACAGCACCAGGACCTATAGCAGAATCAAGCGTCTCAAACACGGGGTTTCAGTGAGCCCCGATGGCCACCCTGACACAGCACAGCATCAACGCCAGGCCTAGCCCTGACCCTCGGGCAGCCCCAGCCAGTACTTCATCTCAGGCTGACTCACTTCACCAGGCTAAACCTCCACCTATGCTGCTGTGAGGCTTAAGGGGGGGGACACTCGCCAAGCATTTAGAGCAAGGCTCGGTGCACCTTGAGAGTTGGATAAACGTCAGCCACCATTATGATTATCATCTTGCTGATGAGAATGCAGAGATGGGGGGAAGACAGGGTGGCCCTGGAGCAGAGCCACACAGCTGGTGCATAATGGGTATGGATGGATGGAGACTCAGGACCAGGCATCTCGGCTGCCACTAGAGTAGGCGTGGGTTCGTTTTGCCACGTCCCGTTCCCTGCTGTAGCAGCCTGAGTATCTGATCATGTCAGGGGCACGTCTGCGCTCCTCGCTCTGAAGGAACCCCTGAAACCCATCGGAAAGGAAAGGGGTTTGGGACTCCAGCCTCGTCCGCAAGCCCATCACCGGGCCTGCCTCTCCTTATAAAAGCAGGAGGGTTTCTGGTCACCTCTCACACACCGGTGTGTTGAATCGGTGCGCATTTACTTCCGGGCATGAGCCCCAGTTGCTCTGACAGCTGGAGAAAGCAAATGCAAACCAGCAAGGGAGGGAGGGCCACGAAGGCAAACACACAGCCAGCTATCGATATCACTCATCTGCCGGAAAGCCAGGCTCCAAACTCGAGTGGGTGTGCTACTTGTTTGATGCATTTATGTATTTGTTTGTTTGTTTGTTTTTTGAGACAGTCTCACTCTGTTGCCCAGGCTAGAGTGAGTGCCGTGGCGTCAGCCTAGCTCACAGCAACCTCAAAGTCCTGGGCTCAAGCGATCCTCCAGCCTCAGCCTCCTGAGTAGCTGGGACTACAGGCATGCGCCACAACACCCGGCTAATTTTTTTCTATATATATTAGTTGGCCAATTAATTTCTTTCTATCTATAGTAGAGACGGGGTCTCACTCTTGCTCAGGCTGGTCTCGAACTCCTGACCTCGAGTGATCCGCCTGCCTCAGCCTCCCAGAGAGCTAGGATGACAGGCGTGAGCCACCGCGCCCGGCCTGAAGCATTTATCTTAAAGGCTGAGATGCCTACAGTCTGCTGAGAGAACAAGTTTGCATTTCAAAGACGCCTTGAGGAGAAGTCATGTCCCAGCCTGCAAACAAGGTCTTCGAGGTTTTGCAATTCCTTAGCATCCAGCGAAACGACCTCGCTGTAAAGGTGGCTTAACTCTGTTGGAGATTTGGCTGCATTGAGACGGGGCGTCCTGCCCCACCGGAGAGACCCTGGCAGTTTCTCTGTCTACGTGTTTGAGACAGGCATATATACGAGTGTGTGTGTGTGTGTGTGTGTGTATAACACCATACAGGTGTGTACGCATTGTTTATACATGTATGTGCCCGTCTCCACTGTGCATATGCGCACTGCAGGAAGAGGCCAGTGAAGGCAAAAGTGCGAATGTATCACTGGGCTTCGCCAAAGGCCAAAGGTAAACATCAGAAATGACGCTTGAAAGGAGAAAGGCTTTCCTTTTAAAAGTAGTCCAGGAAGCAGGGAGGTGACGGAGACATAGCCCGTGGCTGTACAGACCCAGGGCACCTGGTGCCCTCATGCTCCCACGTCCCTCCCAGGGGAGGTGGCGGCACAGGACACCTAGGAGCTCTGGCTTGAGGGCAGGGGCCAGCCTCTAGCCCAGGTGGGCAGAGGTACCACCAGGGAGGGAGCTTGCTCCCACGGCTCTCGGACCCCAAGAGAGGCTACTTAGATTGTGCCGTATGAAGCAGCCCCTATGTGACCATGTTTAAGTTCCCAAACGGCAATTTCATAAGGTGCGATGTAATCGATCAGTAAATCTGAGATGGAACCAGGAAATACTATTTTCTTTTTTATTGAGACAGAGTCTCACTTTGTTGCCCAGGCCAGAGTGAGTGCCGTGGCATCAGCCTAGCTCACAGCAACCTCAGACTCCTGGGCTCAAGTGATCCTCCTGCCTCAGCCTCCCGAGTAGCTGGGACGACAGGCATGTGCCACCATGTCCGGCTCATTTTTTTTATATCTATTTTTAGTTGGCCAATTAATTTCTTTCTATTTATAGTAGAGATGGGTCTCACTCTTGCTCAGGCTGGTTTCGAACTCCTAACCTCTACCAATCCTCCCGCCTCGGCCTCCCAGAGTGCCAGGATGACAGGCGTGAGCCACCGCACCCGGCCTAGGAATACTATTTTCTATCAAGCTCTCTGGGTGACCCTGACGCAGGGGACCCTTGAACCTTCTCTAGAGTCTGCCATGACTGAGTCTAGTTTCCATTGTCACCCCTGCCCAGCTCTGCCTTGGCCGAGGTGCTGTGTGCTCCTCTACAAAGCCAGGGGGCTTCCTCCAGTTTTCTCTTCCTTGGCTCTCTGCCTCAGGGGCCCTGCGTTCCAGGTGGCAAGGCGACATGCAACAGGAGGGCCGCCCGGCCTCCTTTGAACTCGGCATGAGCAAACACTCCATCCTCACTGCATCAGGCAGCAAACGCCACCAGCCCAAGTCGCCAGCGCTGCCTGGCCCAGCCCAGCCGAACCCACGCTGCTCCGCGCCCCGAGCCTCAGCGGGTACCGGCCGCCTTCCCTGCCCTGAATCGCCTTCCCAGCCCGCCGAGACACTTCCCTCCGTTTCTCAAATAGAAACGGGTCCTCGGACCCTAGTCTGGGGCTTTGCTATTCTAAGAAAAGCCGAGAGAAGACTTAGCCACCGGCTAGGGCGTGCTGGGCCAGCGGAAGCCACGGGCGCACGGGCAGGCCGCCCGTCCTCTCGCCCCTTGGCAGCTCGAGAGCAGACCGCGTCCCCTGGAACTCTGCCGTGGAGGCTCACCCGTCTCACGCGTGCGGAGGTGAGGCCGGAGCCCTGCGGAGCAGGCTGCCGCGCCACCGCCAGTCCGGTACGAGGGTTGCCAGGACGCCAAGGGGCGCCCCTGCCCCGCCCTACCCTGAAGGTGACCTGGCACTGGGAGGTCGAGCCCCGTTCTCGCAGGAGGGCTGTGCAAACACAAAAGCTTCCCAAGTTCCAGCGTCCAAACAGGAGGGCACACAGTATCTTCCTGAGAAAAAGCCGCCACCACTCCACTCAGGGGAAATCTCGTTCTTCCTCCCTCGTTACCATGGTACCCAGCTGGCACCTTGTCTGGTAGACCCCTGTGTTGACTGTATTTTCTTTTTTTTTTGAAACAGAGTCTCACTCTGTTGCCCGGGCTAGAGTGAGTGCTGTGGCATCAGCCTAGCTCACAGCAACCTCCAACTCCTGGGCTCAAGCAATCCTCCTGCCTCGGCCTACCGAGTAGCTGGGACTACAGGCATGCGCCACCATGCCAGGCTAATTTTTCTATATTTTGAGTTGGCCAATTAATTTCTTTCTATTTTTAGTAGAGATGGGGTCTTGCTCTTGCTCAGGCTGGTTTCGAACTCCTGACCTCGAGCGATTCACCTGCCTCGGCCTCCCAGAGTGCTAGGATGACAGGCGTGAACCACCGCGCCCCGGCCTATTTTCTCATTTTCTTGATGTTCTGACACCTTAGCCCTGGAGAGACTGCACCTCCCAGGGCTAGCTAATTCCTAGAGATGGCAGACGACTCCCCTGCGAGTGTCTTTCCTGTGCAACCAACCAGTCCTAAACCCCCGTCCCCACCCATCTCCTTCAGCAAACTCTCATACAGACCCCAGCATTCCCAATACTCCCCCTGAACTATCCAGGGTAGGTGCCAGATAACCAGAGGCCACCCCTACAACCCAGAGTCCATTAAAATGGTTCCAACTATTCAATCAATCCTAGACTCAGGGCACCTACCCTGCCTCGCCCATTCCTTCCCATGAAAACCCCAATAAAGTCTCTGAGCCAGCTCTCCCTCTTCCCTCCTCTGTCTCCTGACCGGCCCAGCATGTCCCCACGTGGCCCTGCACGCTGTGCCATGTCTCTTCTTCCTGGGGATCTGTGTGTATAAACTTCTGTCATGACAATCACTTCACCATCTCCTGTCTCATCACACCTGATCAAGACAAATCCTGGGTACAGTCTTTATACCACCACCACCACCTGACAGCTGACCTTCCACAACTGAGAAATACTCCTTGCATCTCACGGTACTGGGCCAAGCTAGCAAAATCTCTACTCTCCAAGCTCATCTTCCCTTTTTATTTAATTCATTTTCCAAAAGCCTTCCCCACCTTAAAGGGACAAGAGAATTTACTGAGATATTATGGGTTTCTTTTTTTCTTCATTTATTTTTTTCCCCAACCCACCCACCTCCCACATGTATTTCCTTGACTTGGAGAATTTTTGAAGTATACCCTGCTTTCAGTCAATAGCTTTCCCTACGTTTTATAAAATGTGCATTAATTGTCATGATTATTCTAGATGCCCCTGATGGGGGAGGGAGGAAGATGGAAGGAAAAGTCCCAGAGGTTCCCAAGGGGAGCAGCAGCCCAGGGGTGGCAAGACCCCAGTGGGGTCCCAACCCATCGGCCCAGCCCCAGGCCTGACAGCAGGGTCTCCAGACTTCAGCGGAACTGGAACCCTGGGCCACTCTGGAGTAACCAGCCTGGACTGATGCTTTGGAGCAACTCAAGACCCTTCACCACTCGGGGCCTTAGGAAGACCCCAAGGGGAGAGGTGGGATATACCAGTACCCTGCGCACTGGAGCTTGGAGATTAAACTAATTAAACAAAAAAGAAATTTGATGAGAAAATGCCAAAGGGACAAAGAAACTATGACAGAATAAATGCACCAAAGACAGTCACGCGGCAGTCCCCAGAAGCTGCGAATCTGACACCTCGCATGGCAAAAGGAACTTTGCAGGTGTGATTAGGTTGAGATGGGGAGTGCTATAGACTAAATCGTGCCCCAGCCAAAATCATAGGTGGAAGCCTAATCCCCAAAGCGACCACATTGGGAGATAGGGCCTACGAGGGGACAAGTAAGGTTAGACAAGGTCATAAGGGTGGGGGCCGGATCTGATTGGATTAGCATACTGATAAGAAGAGACATCAGAGAGCTTGCTCCCTCCCTCTCCCTCTCTCTCTGCCACTTGTGAGAAGGCGGCCATCTGCAAGCCAAGAAAAGAGCTCTTACTAGGAAACAAGTTAGCTAGCACCTTGATCTTGGATCTCTCAGCCCTCAGAACCATGAGAAACAAATTTGTGCTGTCCTAAGCCGCCTCCTCTGCGGTATTTTGTTAAGTCGGCTATGGTGGCTGAGCTGACCAAAGCGGGCGAGTGCCTGGATTACCCAGGCAGGGCTCTGTAATCAGGAGCTTTCTTGTAAGCAAAAGAGGGAGGCAGGACCCACAGAGCTGGAGATGGAAGCAGAGGTTGGAGCAATGGGATTTGCAACCTTGAAGAGGAAAGGGGCCCACAGGCCCAGAATGTGGGGGCCCCTAGAAGCTGGAGGGTGAGTGCAGGGAGTCTCGACTAGAGCCTCCAGGAAACAGTGGCAGCCCTGCCAACAGCTTCATTTAGCCCGGTGAGACCCACTGTGGACTTCCGGCCTCCAGGACTGTAAGATAATAAAATCTGTGTTATTTTAAGCCATAAAGGTTATAGTAATTTGTGACAAAAGCAACAGGAAACTAAAACTGGAGCCGATCTGAAAGAGATGCCAATGGCCAACCCGGAAAGGCTGGAACAAAAAAAATAGTAACAGATTGCAACCCAAAGTATAGAATAAATATATATGAGTCCATACTGATATAAACAATTGAAAAAAGTCAATTAAGGGCGAGAAGAGATAAATATTCCTTTACAGAAAAATCACAAATAATATAAACAGATATTCCCCCTCCAGGAGGAGGGGCTTAACCCTTTGCACTCGTTTTCTCGATTCCTTTATTCTACCCAGGATTTAATGCTAACCGTGTCGAGTCACACTCGACATCTGAGTGCAAAAGTTAAACATCCCCCCATTGGGGACAGGTTCGACCCAAAGACTCTCATCCAAAACAACAGCGTACGGGAGGGGGGAAAGAGGAACCCGGCAGACACGGGCCACCCAAGCACTGTCTCGCGCCTCCGCTATGCCGTGATGAGAAGGACGCTTAACGAGCGTCTTATTCTTTCCTGAACCCCATAACTCTGGTGTAATCCAGAGAGAAAATATCGGACAAACCCAAACTGAGGGACATTTTACAAAATACCTGATCGGTGCTCTTCAAAACTTGTCCCAGTTATTAAAAAAAAAAAAAAAGGTGAGAAGCACAGACCAGAAGAGATCAGACACAGAGCGAAAAAGGCTTTGCAGCATGGTGACGGCACGGAGGGGTGAGCATGCCGGGCCCGGGACGAGCCCCAACTCACGGCGCTCTCCAGGGGGCAGAGGCGCGCAAGACTCAGGCCAACGACTCTTTCGAAGGCAAGGACTGCAAGAACGCAGCCAAGTCCTGCAGCCGAGGCTACGGAGCTGACCCCCAGCAATGCCGTCCACTACAGCAACCGCAGCCTCGCTTACCCGCGCACGGAGTGCCATGGCTGCTCGCTGGGTGACGCCACGCGGGCCATCGAACTCGACAAGAAGTACATCAAGGGCTACTACCGCCGGGCCACCAGCAACATGGCGCTGGGCAAGTTCCAGGCTGCCCTGCGAGACTACGAGTCGACGGTCAAGGCGAATCCCCACGACAAGGACACCAAAGTGCAATGCCAGGAGTGCAACAAGGCTGTGAAGCAGGTGGCCATTGAACAGGCCATGGCAGGCAACAAGCACAAGCACCCAGTGGTGGGCTCACTCGATGTCAAGAGCATGACGATCGAAGATGAGCACAGAGGGCCCAAGCTTGAAGACGCCAAAGTGACAAGGACCTTCGTGAAGGAGCTCATGCAGTGGTACAAGGACCAGGAGAAACTGCACCAGAAATGCACCTACCGGATTCTGGTACAGCTCAAAGAGGTCCTCTCCGAGCTGAGCATGCGGGTGGAGACCACTCTCAAAGAGACAGAGAAGATTACGGCATGTGGGGACACCCACGGCCAGTTCTACGACCTTCTCGACATATTAGATAGAGCTTAAGGGTTGACCCTCCGATACCAACCCCTACATATTTAATGACGACTTTGAGGACCATAGTTCCTTCTCCATAGAAGTGATCCCCACCCTCTTCGGCTTTAAGCTCCTGTACCCAGATCACTGTCACCTACTTGGAGGCAACCATGGGACAGACAACATGAACCAGATCTACGGTTTTGAGGGCGAAGTGAAGGCCGAGTCCACAGCTCGGATGTACCAGCTCTTCAGCGAGGCGTCTGAGTGGCGGCTCCCGTCAGCCCAGCGCATCAACAGAAAAGTGCTGACCACGCGCGTGCGGGGGCTTGTTCAGTGCAGACGCCATCACCCTGGACGACACGTGGAAGATCAAGCGAAGTCGGCAGCCCCCGGATTCAAGTCCCACAACTCGACCTGCTTCGGTCCGATCCGCAGTCGCAGCCGCAGAACAGGCGCTCAGTCAGCAAGTGGGGTGTGAGCTGCCAGTCTGGGCCTGACGTCACCAAGACCTTCCTGGAGGAGAACCACCCGGACTGCATCCTCCGCAGCCACGAGGTCAAGGCCATGGGCTATGACAGGCACACGGAGGCCGCTGTTTCGCCGTCTTCTCTGCTCCCCACTACTGCGACCAGATGGGGAATAAAGCCTCCAACACCCGCCTCTAGGGCTCTGACCTGTGGCCTCAGTTCCACCAGTGCCTCAGCCCAACGTCACGCCCATGGCCCATGCCAGCACGCTGCTACAGCTAGGAACGACGTGAGGCGACACATGGGCGGCCTGCGTCCCAGGGCCTCTCCCCGCCCATCCCCCCACCCCACCCCACCCCCGCTCCAGCTGCTGGGGGAGGGGAGGGCAGAGCAGTCCCTGCCCCAGGACAACGTTGGGCCCCTTCTTACTTTGTGACATTTGTATTTATCCCCCTTTAGGTTTGCAGAGGGGTTGGGGGCAGAGTCAGGGCTGGCTAGAGGGGCTGCTCCCTGGACAAAGAAGAAGGAGGCAGAGCAGCTGGGGCTGGGGGCTGAGCCCAGGCATTCTGGAGGGAGGGTGGCCTCAGGCAGGGCAGGGCCATGTGGCTGCCCTGCCTTCTCGTGCACACGGCTCTTCCCCCACTAAAGCAATAGGGCCCCACCACAGGAAGACCCCCAGAAAGAGGATCATCAGAGAGGCCTCACCTGTACCTCTCCAGGAGCCCCATGGTGGGGCTACACTGGGCCCACCCCCCCTCCCAGCTATTTTATGTCTATAATTCAATATGTTAAAATAAAATCATTGCTGTACATATTTAAAAAAAGAGAGAGAGACTAAGGAGACACACTGGCTGAGTGCCACGTGGTACCCCAAATTAGATCCTAGGACAGAAAAAAAGCTTCCGCCTAAAAACTACTGACATCTGAGTAAAGTGGGAGGTTATGTTAATAATGAAAACAAAAAGAAAAAAGAAAAACAGAAATGTGATCTTTCTTAGAAGTACAAGTTGATGAGACAGAAAGAGAGAGAAAGAGAGAGAGATGCAAGTTACCTTGAGTCTACACCCTGGGGCAGTTACTGACATTTGAAGATTTGAAGTTCCCTAATGAGGAACACACACCCAGGGCAGGTTGGTTAGCATATGATGGACTCCAATGACAAGTCCAAACTCCAGAAGCAGCCTCCTCAAACATCTCAAACATTTCTATTCAAATCTGGTCTAGAGGGTCATTAATTAGCAGATGAGATGTTAGGAACAGTTTTTCACTGATCAGATGAGTGGGGCTCAGGGTATAGGGCTGGCTAGAAATGGGATGATCCGGACCTCCATCCCTGCCAAACACAGTGCAAGAATCCGGTGAGCCGAGCAGCTGCTAGGGCCTTGTGCCTGGCGTCTCATTTGGTCCTGCTTCTCTCCCACCTTTGTCTTCTGGGCTTCCCTGTCTGGTTGGAAATTTTAGCTACTATCTCACCAACCCTTTCACACAAGCTGCTTGTGGAAGCATCTGGAAGCACAGCGGCCGTGACACATGAGCTCACAAGGACAGAGTGGAGGCTGTTTCTGTGCCACATGCTCAGTGCATGTGGCAGAAGTTGAAAGAGCACCTGCCAAACTTCCCAGCAGGGAGATGGTGGGGAGGGGACCGGTAGCCTTCACTTGCCTGCAATAATTGTATGTTCCTACCAAAACGCACCGGACAACTGATCTCTGAATCAGCTTTTGCCACTGTAGGGATGGGAGGGAGAAAGGAGGAGAAGAGGAAGAGAGAAGAGAAGGGGAATAAAGATGAGGACTGAGAAGGAGGAGAGAGAGGGGAGGGGGAGGGGAAAATCAGAAATGGGAGGGAGGGAGGGGACCACAGAGGATGAGTCAGGGCTTGGAATGGGAAGGGGACAAGGCCAAGGAGCAGGTTGAGGAAGGTGCTGACCATGCGGAAGGCTCGGACTGCAGGTGTCCGGGCTCTGTGTGGCTAGGAGGTGACCTGGATTCTGGGCCAGGAGTAAGGATGCTGTTTGCTGATCAAACAGCCCCCATGGTCACGGCCGTTGCCACGAGCTGTCTGGTCTCCTGGACAGCGCTGGCTACAAGAGCAAAGGTTCAGACCCATGACTAAATAAACACAGACAGAGTGCTGAGATTAGCCAATATAAACAGAAGGGTGCCCAGGGGGGCAAAATAGAAGGCTCCTGTCCCCACCAACAGCTCAGAGTGGGGAAGGACATCAAGCCCCCAGCAACAGCACAAGTGAGTACTGAATTCTAGAGCCTCAGGTCCCACAACCCCAGGCTCCTTGGGAGCAGAATCTTTTTGTAAGATCAACTATGGTCCCTTCTCTTTTTTTTATTATTTATTTTTTGTAGAGACAGGGTCTCACTCTTGCTCAGGCTGGTCTCAAATTCCCAACATCATTTTTTGTAGATCTAGAAAAAAATAATTCTATGTTTTATATGTAAGCAGAAAAGATCTTGAATAGCCAAATTACCCTTAAGCAAAAAGACAAATTGGGAGGCATTACTTTACTGGACTTCAAGCTATGCTACAAGGCTATAGTAACCCAAACAGCATGGTATTGGCACAAGAGCAGAGCCCTAGACCAATGGATCAGAACACAGAACACAGATTAAAAAAAAAGTCTTCATATTTCCATCTGATCTTTGACAAAGCAGACAAAAACATACAATGGGGAAAAGAATTCCTATTCAATAAATGGTGCTGAGAAAATTGGATAGCCACATGTAGAAGACTGAAACAAGATCCACACCTCCCACCACTCACAAAAATTAATTCTTGATGGATAACAGACTTAAACCTAAGGCATGAAACTATAAAAATTCTAGAAGAGGTTGGAAAAACTCTAGATATTGGCCTAGGGAAAGAATTTATGAAGAAGACCCCAATTACAGCAACAACAAAAATAAATAAATGGTGCCTGATTGAGTTAAAAAGCTTCTTCACAGCCAATGAGACAATCAATAGAGCAAACAGACAAACTACAGAATGGGAGAAAATATTTGCATGCTATACAACCAATAAAGGGCTAATAACCAGAATCTACAAAGAACTCAAGCAAATCAGCAAGAAAACATCAAACAACTGCATTAAAAAGTAGACAAAAGACATAAACAGAAAAAGACAGACTAATGGCCAATAAACATATGAAAACATGTTCTATGTCTCTAATCATCAGGGAAATGCAAATCAAAACCACAAAATGAGTTATCACCTAACTCCAGTGAGAATGGCTTTTATCAAAAAATCCCAAAAACAACAGATGCTTTCTTCCCCCATGGATGTGGGAAGAAAGGATTACTTATATCCTGTTGGTGGGATTGCAAACTAGTACAACCTCTATGGAAAGTAGAATGGAGATAATTCAAAGAACTGAAAGTAGACATACCATTTCATCCAGCAATCCCACTACTGGGTTTCTATCTAAAGGAAAAAAAAAACATTTTATCAAAAAGACACTTGTGCTCAATTGTTTACAGCAGCACAAATCACAATTACAAAGATGTGGAAACAACCCAAGTGGCCCATTGATACATGAGTGGATTAATAAAATGTGGTGTATGTGTACCATGGAGTATTACTCAGCCATAAAAACAATAGTGACCTAACGCCTTTTGTGACAACCTGGATGGAACTGGGCCTCAGTTTCCCCAAGGTTTTTTGAAGTGGAAGGATCTCGAGTTATGCAAAGAGGAGAGAGGAAAGGAGGCGGAATGGCATGAATCAAGGCAGGCAGAAGGGACAGTCTGGAGGGTGCGTGGATATGAGTGAAGCAGACTGACTAGGGTACAGAGTTTGTGCCAGAGCTGTGGGGCAGGTGGAGAGAGGCTGTGCATGTCAGGGTGAAGCAGTGCCCCTCAAAGTGGGACAGCACAGCCCAAGAGGACAGAGACGCTCTCCTGGGGTACAGGAGGACACCCATGGGCACTTATTTACGTTTACCTTTTCTCATTATTCTTAAATTTCTATTTGTGTTCTATTTCTATTCTATTCTTAAATTTCTATTTGCTATAAAATGAAAATGACTTATTACTGAAGAAGGACATGCACCATTTATAAGTAACGTATATAGACTGGAGTTTCTTGAAGTATTTTTTGTTTTGTTTCATCTTGTCTTTTAAACAACTGAAGTCCACTCAATAAACTGGAAATCACTGCATTTGGTGAATGGGAGATTAATTTTTTTTAAAAAAAGCAGGGAGAAGAAATGGCCAAAGTCCATACTGTAACTTTCTGTTCTCCTGAGTTTTACTCCCACACAAATAATTGATTGCACTTTTCCTTCAATATCTGGTTATTTTGCTACATCACCTTAAATTAAAGTGACCATAGATTTATGTCCATTCTGATTTATAGTCCAGTACATGGCCACCTGGGGTGTAATTTGAAGGGTACTAGGCCAGTGCTGACCAGCTAAAAATATTAATTGTATTAAGTGTCAGGGGATGGGGGGCTGCCATTTTCTGCATTTATGACTCTTTCGTGGTTCATGCTGGAAAAAAGGCATTACAGTCATTATTTAGAACGTGCCGTGCACCGGTTGTGCACTGGCACGGGGAATATAAAGGAGGAAGAGATAAAGTAAGAGAGAGGGAAGCAGGGGGGAAGTGGGTCAGGGAGATTTCAACCCTAAAATACAATGTCTTCCTAACATGCAACGTAGTCAGTGCTCCATATGTAATTGGGTTTTCAGTAAATAATGTTGACTAAATGAAGGGACAAAAAAAAGAGTTCAAGGGAAATAGGAAGTGTCTTGAGTCACAAAAAGAGCAAGGGCCTGAGTGGGCCTGAGCAGAGCATGGCAGGCTCATGGTATTCCCTGCCTGGGGGGCGTGATGTTTGAGGAGTGACACTGCCAGGCAGAGGAGGAGGGTGGGGGTCCAGGCAAAAGGGGAGCCTCCCGCATACGACAAGAGGGTACGATGAGAATCACTGACACCAATTCCTTCATTCTAGTCACCACAGTGGTGCCATCTTGAGGAGAGGGGAGGGGAGGGGAGGGGAGGTGGACTGGTTCTGTTGGGCTGCTGAGGAACGTCAGCACAGGGATGCTGCCAGACAGAGCCTCCGAGACGCAAAGGCGGCAAGCAGACGGGGACAGAAAGGGGAGACAGCTTTTCAGGAATGGAGCCCAGGCCGGGGCAGGCAAGGAGGAACAAGCCCAGAGGATTTCCTCTTAGCTTTGATCATGACCTCATCCAATCACGAGAGAGAGCGAGAGAGTGTGTGAGTGTGAGTGTGTGAGTGTGTCACTAACACAAAGCCCAATGTAAGCTCGGGGAGAAATGAATCCACGGAATCTTGATCCTAAAGACTTTCTGGACACAGCCCTGGGAAACTCTTAAAGCTCAGGAATGCTACATGCAGATCGCTCTAGGTAAAGCAAGACTGGCTCTTATGGCTGTCGCCAAAGGAGATGCCACAACTCTGGTCTCTTTGGGCCTGCATCTCAGTTAATCCTCAGATCATCCCTGAGGAGTGGCACCACTACTGTACTCATTTTACAGGGGAGAACACTGAGGCTCTGAGAGGTTGTCACCCAGTGCAGTTCACACGGCTAGGTGGTGATGGAACTGGAACTGGAACCAGACCTCCCTCATCTTTCATCCATACCATGACACACATCTCAGGGACGCCACCTGCTACCACCATTATGGAGTCACCACAACAGGTGGCTCAAAACGCAGACCAAAACGCCACTATTCCAAGCCTTGATTTTACGGGAGCAGATTATAATAGCCAGTAGAGGAGAATGGCATCCTGGATTGCTCCAAACTGCAAACATTTTTGTTTGTTTTTTGACATGTATTGCATAGGCTGCGCTTTAATTGGGAGGGCTGGAGAGCATTGTGTGTGTGTGTGTATGTTTAATCAACCTATTTAGGTTCTCAATGTTGTCTGGCATTGGATAAGGATCTGAGTATACCTGTTGGCTGATACAGAAGTAGATGAGAATACAGGTAGAGAAAGAGAAACATCACATGAAGAGACCCGGAAAGCCCAGCTAAGTACACACTTTGCCACTCAAACACCCAAGGTCGAGGGACAGCAGCAGTTTGGAATGGAGCAGGATCCCGCATGTAGTGGAAGAGAAATCAGAACCACCCAACACCTCATTAAAGCAAGTTTCAACGTACTCGTTCCCCTGTTCGCCCATCCACACGTTTACCAGGAGCCACAGAAGTGGCCAAAACATGTCCTTGCCTTTACAACTGACCCCTATGGTGAAGACCTCTAAGTGAGTAATTAGAATACAATACACCCAACGCTGCATCTGAAATACAAAGTACTAGTGGAGGGATAAAGGAAAACAGAAAGGAAAGAAAAGACATGCAGAAAACATTTCTTCTGGGTTTAAAAGATAAATAAAACTTCAGGTACAGAAGGGCATGCCAAGCCGACAAGGACAAAAGGGAAAGAGGAGGTCACAGGATGGCAAAAGTTCTATCACTTGGTGGCCACTAGCCACCAAGAACTTCAAATGTGGGTCCTCTTAACTGAGATGAGTTGCAGGTGTTAAAATACGCACCGCGTTTGGAAGAGTCAGTGAGAACAGAGAAAGCAAAATATCTCATTAACATTTTTATATTGTTCACCTGTTCACATGATAACATTTGGTATATACTGAACTAAATAAAATATTAGATCATTAAGTGACAAACGTCCAATTAATTTCCTTAAGTACTAAGTTTGACAGCTGGTATCTCTGACATTTTGCCCTTTGGCCCCTCCTAGAACATTCTCCCCGTTCCTCTAGACTTTGAAGGCCAGTGGCCGCACACCACTAGGACACACCCCTAGAACATCCATCCATCCCTCACCTTCACATGGCATTGCAGGTGCACCCTGGGGGGGGGCAGACATGTCAGCCCACAGGGCAAGAAAGCACAGTGGAGGATGTGGAGGGTGTCACCTCACACCAGCCCCCCGGGGTGCAGAGCCTGAGTTTCACCTGATGCAAAGTTCACCCTGGCTTTGGCCAAAGCCAGCAAAGGACTGGGGTCCACCTAACGTCAGGGCCTGGGGACGTCACTCCTTACCTAGGTCCCTGCTGTGTCCTCACACCCAGGCAAACCTCTTCAAACTGCTACGGGGAGGAGCCGCAGCAGAACTCGGATAAACTGCCCCCTTCTCCACTCAGGTGCCCATCCCAGGTCCCCAAGGCCTCTGTGCACCAAGAGCCGGGTCTCTCCCACGTGCCAGCTGGATCATTCCCTGCCTGCCTCTCACAGCAGCTCGGTCAGGTCCAGACCCCTCACGAAGGCCAGCTGTGTTCCTTCTTGCCTGGATGTAGCTCACTGCAGGACACTCCATTTCCAGGAGGTTCCAAGCGCCGGCCACAGTGACCCCAGCTATGCAGATCTCCAGGGCACAGAACACACGACTCGCGAGAGTCCTGAGCCGGGAGAGCCATCAGCCCTCCAACACACAAAAGCTCCTCGCTGGATGCAGATGAGACAATGACAGGCTCCCCCCCTCGGCTAGTCATTTATAGCCTCCTGTATTCAAATGAGGTGTTCTGGAATACCCATTCTGATTGGATGTCATTATCCAATCAGAATTGGAAGCGTAGGTTTTCTTACCCAATCAGAATGGTTATTACTAAACACCTCATTCCATCGGAGGTCCTGATTGGCCTACCCGTGCCTACGTTATATTATCGACCAGAGCGCGTCGGCAGGTAATTTGAAGAGGTTCGTCTCAGACTCGGTGGGGTCCTGTGGTGTTCGGCCCTCGTTGCTTGGGCTGGGGTCGTGTTCTCTGGCACCACCTGGGCACAAACCTGAGCCTCATGGGCGGCTTGACCAGGAGGAAATGAAGGAACTTCACTGCCATGCAGGAGGGACCCTCGGCGAGCGGCAGGTAAGGACGGACCCCGTGAGAGACCTGTCCTTGGCGGTGAGGAGGCTTGTGGCACTCGGAATGGGGGGTCACAGTGCGTGAGTGGCACCCAGGGGTGAGGGGTGCGGGGCGCCGTGGCCGGGTCCTGCTATTGCTTTCCCCGGAGGGGTTTGTGTGATGCCTGGAGCCCCAGGGCCACCATCCATGTGTGAGGACGCAGCAGGGAGCTGGATCAGGCATGATGTCCCCAGGCCCTGACACTGCGTGGGCCCCAGTTCCTGGCTGGCTTGGGCCAAAGCAGAGGATAGATGTTGCAAAGTGGGTGTAAGGACATCAGGTGAAGCTCAGGCATTCAGGTAAGGACAGGTATAAGGACATCAGGTGAAGCTCAGGCATTCAGGTAAGGACAGGTATAAGGACATCAGGTGAAGCTCAGGCATTCAGGTAAGGACATCAGGTAAAGCTCAGGCATTCAGGTAAGGACAGGTATAAGGACATCAGGTGAAGCTCAGGCATTCAGGTAAGGACAAGTGTAAGGACATTCAGGTGTAAGGACATCAGGTGAAGCTTCTGCACCCGGTGTGAGGTGACTCCCACCACATCCTCCACTGTGCTTTCTTGCCCTGTGGGCTGAGGTGTCTGCCCCCCCCCAGGGGTGCACCTGCAATGCCATGTGAAGGTGAGGGATGGATGTTCTAGGGGTGTGTCCTAGTGGTGTGCAGCCACTGGCCTTCAAAGTCCAGAGGAACTGGGAGAATGTTCTAGGAAGGGCTGTGGGGAAAGGGGTTCACCGGCCCCACCCTACACAGGCCCACAGCCAAGCCCTGCACAGTGCTCCTGGTGTTACCCGCCCCACACATGCTGCCAGGCCCTGGGTAGTGGGGAAGAGAGGGGTGGCCTGGTGGGTGGCCATGGGGAGCCTGCTCCCTGAAGATAGCCAGCTGCCATGGTGGGGTGGGGGAGGGGGAGGCACACGCCCATCCTCAGCCTGGCAGGCTCACCCAGGGAAGCTTTGCCGGGGTAACCGTGAGCCAGCAGGGTAGAGGGAGGGCTACGGCCGGCCCAGCCTACCTGAGAGTGATTACCAAGGGAAGGCGTTGGGAGCGGACCTGCCTCTGTGTGACTCACTGGACCCTGCCACAGGTGCAGCGGTCCCAGGTGCTCTGGTGCAGAGCAGAGGTTGGCCAGGCCCTCACCCGCTGCTGCGCGTGGGTCCCCATGGGCCTGGCACTCTGCCCCAGCTCTGCTCCACGCAGCTGGGGAGGAGGAAGATCCTGAGCCCTGGTAGGAGGCTCCGGGCCTGCGGGTGGAGGAACAGGAGGCAGCTGCTAAAGTTGTTACCTAATCTTTCAAAATGTGATTTTCTTTTTGCTGTAGTTTGACAGGTGTTTCCTTTTTTCCTTCAATTTAAATTTGTATGTTTTTAAAAACTTTATCCCTTATATTTTCATGCTTTTTGGTTCTATTTTGAACCAAAATATTGTCTTCTAAGTTATATTTTTAGGATGCTCATAGCTAGCGTAGGGAAATACAGTTGACATTTTTATCTTGATTTCATAGTCTGAAAAACTGCTAAACGTATTTATTATGTAGAGCAGGTTTTTAGTGATATCTTCAGGATTTTTTAACATATGAAATTGTGTCTTGGTCATCAAATGGCAATTTTCCTATTTCAGTAGCCATCTGGAGTCCTTTTCTTCATATTTCCTTGCACGATGTTTTTAGCAGAATCCTGTAGTGCAGTGTTGACTGGAAGTACTAAAAGTGAATGTATCTTGTTCCTAATCTTAGGGGGAAAACATTCTTTCCACTAAGTCTGTTGTTTACTATAGGTGTTCTGTAGATGGTCTTTATCAGGTTGCGGAAATTCTCTTCAGGTCCTAGTTTGTTTAACATTTGAATCATAGGATGGATTTAGTGAAATGCTTTTCTGTGTCAGTGAGATCCTTACATCTACAGCTTCCTTAATTTTAGAGACTGATATGTTAAGTTGTTTTAAACACCTTTGAGATCTAACTGATACACAAAACCCCTGCATGTTTACTGTGTTCAATTTCATGCAACTCGATATGTCACCTGTGATACAGCACCACAATCCAAATAATAAGTTTATTCGTGTTAAGTCCACATACCACAACACACACAGGCATATTCATGAAAGTGAAGATGCTTTTGGAAGTACAGGTGTGAATGATGGATGCATTAATCGTTTTCTTGGTGCTACACAAACTATTTATTTGTGGCACAGTCTTGCTTGATCAAGGTATATAATCTTTTCTATGTGTTGGATTCTGTTTAGTAGTATTATATAGAGGATTTCTTTGTCTCTACTCAAGAGGAAATTGTAGAGTTTTGTTTTACTGTTATGCTTCTGGGTGATTCTTATAGTAGGTATGGCCTAGACAGGAGTCCTCAAACTTTTTAAACAAGGGGCCATTTCACTGTCCCTCAGACCGTTGGAGGCCATTGGAGAGTGCGGCGCACATTCCACACATGCGCACTGTGGGCCTGGGATGAGTCAGATGCTAAGCAGGACAGGCAGCGGCAGCAAAAACACCCGGCGGGCCAGATAAATGTCCTCGATGGGCCGCATGTGGCCCGCCTGCCGTAGTTTGAGGACAGCTGGCCTAGAAGATTGAATTGGGATGGGAACTCAATAGAGCACATAAAGTATATTATGTATTTTTCCAAAGTACTTAGCATGCGTCTTTAACGTAATAGTTTTAAACATATAGCACAAAGATTCATTGAAAAGGATAAGTTGGTATATTTACAGTTATCCCAGGTATCAAAACTATCATGAAATCGATTGGGTATGGAAGAAACACACTACTACAACAAATGCTAACTACACTTATTATTAGCAAGATGGATTAGTTAGACACATAGACACACAAACAGCAATTTTTGCAGTAACCAGCTTATACACATTATTTTCAATGACTACAAAAAAGTTCTTGAGAATCGCATGGTTTTTAGGGTCCAAAAGTGTCGATAATAGCTTGAAAGCAGAAATCCTATCAGTTGTATTTTCTTTTAATTGTGAAATAAAGTCATTAAATATGAAATGTCTGGTTTTGAATTGAAAGTGCACTTTATTATATCTCACATCAGAAGCAAGCAGTACAGTTAATCAAAGTATGCGCCCAAACTATCAACAGCTTTGCCATCTTAGCAGCTTGTTTATATCTGCTGCAGAGAATCCTGGAGAGCAGAGTGGCAGTTAAGTCACGAAAAGTGTTTTCCAGAGCTTATTGACAATGGAATGTTTTTCCTTGCAAGTAGTGGTCCAAAGCTTGAACGAAGTGGTAGCCAGTAGGTGCAAGGTCTGGTGAATATGCTGGATGACAGAGAATCTCCAAGTCCAGCCTCTGTGGTTTGAGCAGCATTGTTTGTGCGACATGTGGTTGAGCATTATCTTGCAAGAGAATTGGCCTGTGTGTCTTGACCAATACTGGCCGTTTAATCAAAGCATGCTCATCATTTTGTGCAGTTGGTTGCAGTAGACATCCGCTGTAGTCGGTTGACCAGGTTTCATGAAGCTGTAGTAAATAACACCAGCGCTGGACCACCAAACAGACACCATTAGCTTTTTTTGATGAATATTCAGTTTCGGACTTTTGTTTTGGCACTTCATCTTTATCCAACTATTGTGCAGAAACCCTTGAGTGCCTGTGAGATGAGGGCCTTCTTCAGGAGCTGGCCCTAGTCTACTTCTCCAGGTTCCTCTCCCCAGCCGTCCTTCAAATTTTCAGGAGCCCCTGGCTACTCACCCCTCCCAGTACATACCTCTGTTCTGCGTAATGTTTTTCTTATTTAAAGCGCTGAGCTCAGTATTAGACACAAGATGGCGCCAGAACTGTACTTAAGGCTTACTCTACTGGCCGAGTACTGGCCTGCCTGTTAGCTGGCTTGGTTATTGGAACTTTTAGAAAGCCCCTCAGCACTTGCTTTATAAGCAGCCTGTGTATTTTTAGTACAACTCTCAATGAATTTTATGTATTGAATTTTCCACATATGAAAAGGAAGAGGAGTATTATGAAACTCACCACCAAGAGTGTTTCAGGATCACCATCATCTCCTTGAAGAGTGGAAGCCGCACAGTTTCACTCAGTATCCGGTTAAGGTCTGAATTCACTCACACTCTCTTCCTCCGTGGTTGTTCCTGGGATGCTCTAGGCAATTTGGCCAAGGATGGAGATTGGCCTTCTCTTCGTTAGGCTCTGATTCTTGTAAGCCAAGAAACTGAGTTCAGTCAGAAGGATTTTTTGTTCTAAAAAGTCACATTTATTTTCTATCCAAGCTAGTACTAGGTAAAAATCACGTTACTTGCTCTGGTTTCTCAGAATTTTTTCATTTTTATTTTGAAGGTATGAGATTGCAGACCCTTCCCCATCCTAGGAGGGGCCGCGAAACGGAAGTGCACGCAAAAGTAAAACAGAGATGTGGCCTGGTCTGCCGGCCGGGCTAGGGGTCCTGACGTCCTTTATAGATGAGTTTCCTGCAGAGACAGACTGTTAGGGTGGGGAAATCTTAAAACAATAGAAGTATTTATTTTTTTGCCTCAGCTTTTAAAATTTATATTTGCAGCCATGGAATGGCACGTGCACAATAACCTAGTTGGTATACATCAAGCTGTGTTTTTCCACATGAAGAAAAGATTGTCACAGGGCAGATGGCCAAGAATCTTGTTGGATTTTCCCAGGAAAACAGCAATTAGCAAAGTAGATTTCTTCCCGCCTTATGGTCTTTCATTAAAGGGAGGGAAAAAGGCCAAGAAACACTTCTGAATGTGAACGCCCAGGGAATCAGGCCCTAGCCAACAGAGAGTCCATCATCAGGTAATGGAGTGCTCCCCCCAACACCTCACCCCCACTGCAGACAGCGCTCTGGTGTAACACTGTGACAGAGAGCTGTAAGGCACAGGCTCTACTGAAGAAATTCTTGGGGAAAATTAAAGACAACGGGGAATTTAAAAAAATAAAGAAACAGTCTAAAACTGAAGCCTCTGGAACCTATAGCTGCAGCAAACATTAAACAAAGCCCAGCTTCTTGTGAGTTTAACAGAAAACTTCACTAGAAGCCTAATCACCTCGTTCCTATCACGTGATACATCATATCCAACGTTCAATAAAAAAATTGCAAGACATACTAAAAGGCAAGTAAAAGTACAGTCTGAAGAACAGCCTCAGACCCCAACTCACATGTGACAGAAATGTTAGAATTATCAGCATACAAATGTAAAATAACTACGATTAACATGTTAAAGGCTCTAATGGAAAAAGGAGATGACATGAGAAAAACAGGCAGGCAATATAAGCAGAAAGGTGGGAATGCTAAGCAAGAATCAAAAGAAATGCAAGAAATCAAAAACACTGTAACAGCTGGGCATGGTGGCTCAGGCCTATAATCCCAGCACTTTAGGAGGCTGAGGCAGGAGGATCATTTGAAGCCAGGAGTTCAAGACCAGTATGGGCAACATAGCAAGACCCAGTGTCTACAAGAAATAAGAAAAATTAGCTTGGTGTGGTGGTGTGCACCTATAGTCCTAGCTACCTGGGAGGGATGCTGACGCAGGAGGATGTTTTGAGCCCAATAGTTTGAGGTTGCAGTGAGCTATGAGTGCACCATTGCACTGCAGCCGGGGTGACAGAGCAAGACCCTGTCCGTGAGGGGGAAAAAAAAATCAAAGCACTATAACAGAAATAAAGAATTTGTTTAAGTATCTCTAGACTGGTCAGGAGTGGGGAAAAAAAAATCAGTGAGCTTGAAGATGTGTCAATAGAAACTTCCTAAACTGAAATACAAAGAGGCAAAAAACTAAAAAATAAAAATAACAGAAAACCCAAGAACTGTGGGACAGTTTCAAAAAAATGTAACACACATGTAATTGGAATGCCAGAATGGGGGGGGGGAGAATGGAGCAGAAGAAATATCTGATGTAATGATGACTGCAAATTTACCAAACTTAATGATAGACACCAAACTGCAGATCCAGGAAACTCAGAGAACACCAAGCAGGATAATACCAAATACTCTATGCTACACATGTCATATTCAAAGTGTAGAAAACCAAAGTTGAAGAAAAATTCTTGAAAGAAGCCAGGGAAGAAATAAAAACCAAAACAATGTGTTACCTATAGAGGAAAAAGAATGAGAATTACATTGACTTCTCAACAGACACCACGCACACAAGAAGAAAATGGAGTTAAATATATAAAATGTTGAAGGAAAAAGACATAAACCTAGAATTGTGTATCTGACAAAATAATCCTTCAAAAATAAAGGAGAAACCAAGACTTTCTCAGACAAAAAAGAATTATCTACTTATAAATGGTATATATGTGTATATATAAATTGCACAGTGCATACAGTATATAAAATAGAGCACATATTTATATAAATTATCAAAGAATATAATATAATTAAATAATATGTATATACACACACACATATATATCTCTTGATTGTTACCCTATTGCATATACATGCATTCATGTATTTTTGGCTTGTTGCAATCTAACATAGATTAGTTTTTACCACTTTCCATAATGGACACAATTGTTATATTTTGATATAGTTTATTTACATATTATGAATCTCATAAACGTGTATTATTTTGAGTCAATATTATTGTATATTTACTCACACATTTATTTTCTAGAGCTCTTTATTCCTTCCTGCATTTCTGCTCTTCCATCTTGATTCTATTTCCTTTAGCCTAAAGAAACTTCTTTAATATTTCCAGTATTGTGGGTGTGCCAAATATAAATTGTATCACTTTTACGTTGTCAGAAAAGTATTTTGCCTTTTATATTTATCCAATTTATTGTTGCTTACTTTCATTAAAATAAAGTTACAACTCAATGAATTTTGATAAATGTATTCTCCCATATATTCAGTACCTTGATTAAGATGTAAAACATTTCTACGTTCCCAGAAAATTCTCTTTTGTCCCTTTATGTAAGTCTTCTCATGCAGAGGGAATGACTGACATGAAGATTTTGTAAAGGATAGATTTTTTTTAAATGATAGATCAGTTTTGTCCTTGAACTCCACATCAGTGCAATTGCATAGTATGCCAAAGTTTGTGTCTGGCTTGTTTTGCTCCATATAAAGTCTCTGAGGTTCATGCATGCTGTGGCATGATAGTTCTTTCCCTTTCATTGTCAAGCAGAATTCTCTTGAGTAATTGTATCACAGTTTATTCATGTATTCCACACATAATGGGCACTCATTAGGTTTATAGTTTTGTAGCTCTTATGCATAGAAGACTCTCTCTCTATACTTGTATGGTGGTTTTTTTGTGAATAAATGTTTTTATTTCTCCTGGGTAAAATGCAAGGAATAAACTTGTGGGACCACAGAATAGGCATGTTTAACTGTATGGGGAACTGACAGTTTTCCACAATGGTTGTACTATTTTAGTTGCTCATTTTTAAAATTTATTTTTAATTGACAAATAATGATTGTGTACTATTTTAATACTGCCACCAGGAATGAATGAGATTCCTAGTTGTATCAACATTTGGTGTTCTCAGCATTTCCCTTTTCATTTTTAATCATTCTTATGAGAATATAGTGGTATCTCAATGTGGTTTTACATTGCATTTCTGATGACTAGTGATGATCAGACCTTTTCCTCTGCTTATTGACCATGTGAATATCTTCCTCATGAAGTGTACATTCAGTCCTGTTTCTATTGGATTATTTGTCTATTTATGATTAAATTGTCCGAGTTCTTTCTATAGTCCAAATACAGGCCTGCTTTATGTAAATACATTATTGAGTTCATGCTTGTTAATTTGTTTAGGGATGTCTCTTGAAGACTGGAGAATTTCTATTTGGATGTCATTTAATTTATCACTTTTTTATGGTGAGTGCTTATTGTGTCCTGTCTGAGAAAACGGTGTCTGCTACAAGTTACAAATGAGTTCTGTTATGTATTATGGAAATACCATAGTTCAGCTATTTTGTTTTAGGTTTATGATCCATCTCAAATTCATTTTTTGTGTATGGTGGGACACATTTCTATTTATATACAGTTGTTACAGCGCCATTTGTTGAAAAAATTTCTATCCTCGTTGCATGGATGAGACCAACAATACCATAAATAGCGAATAAAAGTGGTGGGAATAGAGATCGTAAAGTTTCTTTCTCAATCTAAGGAGATTGCTTTGGCAGCAGGAGCCCTGGGCCAGCTCGGGGGCGAGGGAGGCCCCGGCGCCTAAGGCTCTGCGTGGCCGCAGCCCTGGGAGCTGCGGGCCTCTGGGAGCAGTGAGACCCCACCCTGCTCTCGGTGCGTTCACATCCTGGTAGAAACAGACCTGTGGGTGGCAGGGAGGGCTGGTTCCTGCTAAGAGGGTGGCGGCCTTGGGCCTGAAGGGCAGACACCACCACTGGGCTCTGCAGAGGAGGCTGGGGTGCGGCAGAGGGGACACAGGGAGCCCTGCAGCCCGGGGAGGTTGGGGGCGGGCCAGGGACCCCTGGGAAATCTGGGCAGGCTGGGTCCCAGGCCCACCACCTGGGCCGTGTGAGTTCACATTTTGCTCGCGTGGACTCGTTCCGATCAAGTGGCAGCAAAGCAAAATGGATCCTTCTCTCTTTGCCTCGAGATTCGTTAACTAAATTCACGAACAAAGAAGAGATCGTGGCTGTCGCAGAAGCCAAAGTCCACAAAGTCCACAGTCCGCCCAGCCCGATGAGTGAATCCAGCTCCCTGCTCTGCTGCTGGGAGAAGCAGCTCATTCAGCGTGAGAACGCCGGGCAGCGAAGTCTGACCTGCCTGCACTCGAACCCAGTTCTGCCAGCTTCCCCCAAGGCATTTGGGCTGTGAGCCTCAGCGTCCTTACCTGTGAAACGGGTGACATGGTGCCCTAGCACACAGTGGGCGCTCAGTCAGCTGCCTTGGCTGCCTCCCCAGACAGCGGTTGGTGTCCCTTAGAGGGTCGTGGACCCTCAAGTCCACCCATCCAGCCCAGCTTCCGGGAGGCCACAGGCTTCAAAGTGATTGTCACCGTGGGAGGCGGAAGCTCTACCCTGCGCGGGACAGAATGAGGGGCTCGCGTGGTCGTTAGAGAACTGTGAGGCTCGGGGAGCAGGGAGGAGGCTTCTCATGCCCTTCTCAGGGGTTCTGTCAGCTTTTCCGGTTCAGACTCACACCAACTCCAGCGAGAGCGTTTAACCCACCTCCTCCCTGCTTTTCAGCCTTTCAGCCTTTTAGAAATCGGAGTCCTCCACAAGCCCAGCCAGGGAAAGAAATAGTCATAAAAGAGCCCAGCTCCCGGAATTGCCTGTTCCGGAACTGGAAATGCAATTCCAGCCCTAGGGCACCAGAGCAAAGAAGGCCACAATTTACCACCATTAATCCCAGAACTAATGACTTAGCAGACTAGTCACCGATTTTGATTTTTACAATTGCTCTCCCAGGTCATACATACATCATACATAGCACACTCAACCCCATCCCCTGCCCCTGACAGCGCTGGACAGCAGCTGCCAGAAACAAACAAGCCAATACAGCTGTTTTTCTGAAACCACTTGCACACCTTGCAGAGTTAAACACCACTCTTCTTGTTCTGAGGCATGGGGCCGCCTTTTTGTTTCCTGGCAACCTCTGCTTTCCTGCATCAGCACAAGGGGACAGCACTGTGCTGTTGGCCAGTGACACTCGGTGTGTTAGTGGAGAGCCAGCGCCCTCCTCGTGTGCAGAGTCAGTGTGCCTTCGTCCCCTGCCGACGGGGACAGGAGATACACATTAGTGGGCCTGGCCTGTCTTCCGTGCCCCTGGATGCACGCTCTAGAACAAACGCTGAAATTCTGATCTGAAACTCCCCACGATTCAGAATGCCCCCTCCTCTGTGTGATTTGTCCTTGGCTTTTATCACCTATGGCTCCATCCCCAAGCTCCGGGCAGCCCTGGGGCCCTGCATGGAAGGCACATGGGCGCAGGTGGCCTTCTTGGATTGCTCTCACTCTGGGGTTTTGGGTCTCCTGGGCCTGGGCGTGGTGGCCGGCGGGCCTGGTCACACCCTCTCACTCCCTCCCCTCTCTCACCTGGGGAGGTGAGTGCTCCCCAGCCCAGAGGGAAGTTGCGGAGACCTTGCACCCAGAGTCCCTCCTGAGCTGCCAGCGGCAGTCCCAGCAGGCTGTCTCTGATTTCCTAGCACGTGATGTTCTCACCGCGGAGCCAGGCTTCGATGCTGCTCTGGGTAAGTTGGCCAGGATGGGAAAGGGAAATGGACTTGCAGAGGGTCTCTGCCCGTGCACATCTCCGGTCTGCTGCGCGTTCAGCTCACAGCAGCCGCCCGTCCAGAGGAGCAGAGGTTGTCAGGAGCCCAGCCCAGGATTGATGCCAGGTGCTGGCCCCTGCAGCTGCCATTGGCCGCCAGGAG
Source organism: Mirza zaza (assembly GCA_008750895.1). Taxonomy (NCBI): domain Eukaryota; kingdom Metazoa; phylum Chordata; class Mammalia; order Primates; family Cheirogaleidae; genus Mirza; species Mirza zaza. Next base: position 33,252 of record VSMD01134631.1, read on the forward strand.
GGCTTGGCCTTCCTGAGCTGGGTCACGGCTGCTCTCAGCACCACCTACACACATCAGAAAGGACGCAGCGCTCAGGGCAGAAGACCCCGGGTCCGGAGTCCTCCTCTGCTGTTCCTGCCAATTGCCTATGGAGGGTGGAGGCTGCTCCCCTCTGAGCCTCGTCTCCTGAAACACGGGTGACGGGCCTTGCCCTGCCTGGCCGAGCAAGTAGGAGGCAGCCGGAGTGTCCTTAGTAGACAGACAGTTGAGGGCCGTCCTGCGGGCCGGAGCCCGACGGCTGCATGGCTGGGAGACCAGCACAGTGGTGCTGAGGCTGCACCGGGGCTGCTGTCGGTGCGGAGATGCATCCCGTGGCACGCTCCGTGCTGGGCCCGACCTCGGGGCCCTCGGCTGGCCGACCTGCTGCCCTGTGTCGTCCCTGACGCTGCCCCAGGAAGGCCTCAGTGTCATTCCTCTGGACCAAGAGAGACCGAGGGCCAGCACGGCGCCGGCCACGCCAGTGTGGCCATCCATGGAAGGGACTCCACCCTGGCACCCAGGTTCCAGGCATGCGGGCTCCCCGGGCCTGCTCAGCAGCACTCATCCACGTCCCAGCCACAGAAGCGGGCGCGGGAACCAGAGCGGTTCCAGTCTGCGCCTTGGTGGGACCTCCCACGGCACCAGGTCGGACCCATCCTGAGTCAGCTGTGCTTGCCCCGGAGCCCCGCGTTGGGCTGGGGCGTCTGCCACTCGTTCTCCCTCATTCTGGGCCGGGCTGGCTGGAGCCTGGGATGCAGGGCCGGCCCTGACACGCTACCTCCTGCCCCAGGAGTGTCACCTGAAGAAGGATCCTGATGTCAGCCATGTCGCAGCATGCCCACACACCAGTCAGAATTTCAAGAAAAAGAAATGGAATATTTCAAGGATACGCACGATGAGGTCTTTAAAACCCTTAAAGTTAATGCAGATTTTCAGACTGTAAATGGAAAGGTCCCTGAAGCATTGTACGGGTTTAAATCTCTAGTAAACTAAATATCAGTGTCTGTAACCAAGTAAACTGAAAACACTTGCTTTCTTTAAAGAGGAAAATGCTCTATGACCGAAAAATGAAAAAAAACACTGTAGGTTTTACCCAGCAGTGTTGGGCCAGCAGTGAGTGGCCAGCAGTGAGTGGCCCATTTCTTGCTCTGATCTCACAAAGAGCCATTGTTACGAAATTCCTGACACCAATATAAGCCGCTGGCTGGGCCTCGGACTTCAGTCCTTATTGCCCAGGGAGCTGCTTTTTGATGACCTGTGGATTTGGACCGTAGCGCCACTGCTTTTTCCTTATTAGTGAGCTTCGTTGGTGTAGTTTAGTTAGCATTGTTTGTTAGTTGTTTTAGTGTAGAGTAGTTAGTAGTTTGTTAGTTTTGTTACCACACTGTGGTTAGTGGTGTTAGTTTTGTTTCCCTATTATGGTTAGTAGTTTGTTAGTAGCATTTGTATAGCGTAGTTATTATTGTTTTTTATTAGACGGTATATTTAGTGTTGTTCTTTTGTAGTGTTAGTATAGTTAGTATTGCTACCCTATTTAGCATTATTTACTAACATCGTTACTGTCGTTCACATAGTTGGTGTGGTTAGTGTCATTGGTGCCCTTCGCCTAGCTGGTGTAGTGGGCCGCGTGCACTGGTTCGTAGGCACGGCTGGCGCAGGCCTAGCGCGGAGGGGACCATGGCGCGGGCGTGGCCTCCCGCTCGCCCATGGAGGAGATGGACAGTTACAAGCTCCTCAGGAGCTGGGCCAGGCGGTGCTGGCCCAGCCCGTTCCCACCAGCACGCAGGTGGCCATCAAAGCGGCATGCAAGAAGTCCCACCCGAGGCCAGAAAATCCCCGCACGGAGGCCGAGGCCACAAGGGCCCTGCAGCACCCGCACACCCACAAGCTTCTGGGCATCATCGAGGACGAGCGCCTCCTCTACTTGGTGACGGAGCACGCCAGCGCGGGGACCTCTCCGTGCTTCCCAGCAGCTGCCAGTGCCGGTGCGAGGAGGAGGCCCGGCCCGTGTTCCGCCAGCTGCTGGCCGCGGTGCGGCACTGCCACGAGCACTTTGTCGCACGCTGCGACCTGAAGCCCGCCAGCCTGCTCCTGGACGGGCACAGGAACGTGAGGCTGGGCGACTCCGGCCTCGCCGTGGCCAGTGGCGGGGAGGAGCGCCTGCACACCTTCTGCGGGACTCCCGCGTCCACCGCCCCGGAGATACTCCTGCCCGAGGGCCGTGAGGGGCCAGAAGTGGACGTGTGGAGCCTGGGCATCCTCCTCTACAACATGGTGGCCGGCGGCAACAACTGGGAGGAGCTGAGAACGAACGTCGCCAAGGGAAGGTTGGAGACACCGGCTTTCTTCTCTCAAGAACTGACGGCACTCTTGAGGAAGATCCTCACCGTGGAGCCCAAGTTGAGGCCCACCCTTTCTGGACTCATGGAGGACGTTTGGGTACAGGGGCAGAAGGCACCCAAGGCCACAGCGCCTGCGCGTCCTTTGCGAAGCAGGCAGAGGAGTCGCGGTGCGCGGAGCCCCAAGCGTGGCCCCGTGGCCTCCCCGTCCACCCGGGGCAGCAGCCGCCATGGGGAAGAGTAAGGCGGAGACGGCTCTGTCCAGGCTGGGCAGCCGCACGGGGAGACCTCAACCTCTCTCTCAGAAGAGGAAGATGGCCAGCGCCTGAAGGAGCTCGCTAGAAGACTGCAAGTTCCTCTTAAGAGTCTGCTGCGTCCTGCTGGCCCAGAAGACCCGCTGCAGATGAAGACGCCTGAACAAGGTGGTGCTGGTGACTCAGGACAGCTGAAGCGGGAAGGGCGGGTGTGTGGGGCGGGCCAGCCACGCTTCCCGCATCTTGTGTTATTTGTTATGGTCTCGCTGACATTGTTTGTAATAGACAAGTCACCGATGTACGCATGTCTGCGGTGCTGTGTGAGGTTTGTGTCTGTGTGCTCCACGTGGAATGGGGACATGCAGCTAATTAACATATCCGTCACCTCTGCTGGGCAGAGGCAGTGTGACCTCACTTGCTGAGTCTGCACAGCTGACCTCGTGGAAGTAGAGCGGCGTGGTGGTGAAGAGAGGCTGGGGTGGCAGAGGGAGGGCACAGGTAGGTCACTGGGACAGAGTTTCAGACAGACGGGAGGAAGGAGCCCTGTCGTGTGTCGCACAGCAGGGTGGGAGAGGAGATGCTGGGCTACCGGGGAGGACAGTGTCCCTGACAATCCCTGCAGTGACAGCTGGGGTGACAAGAGTCCATGAGACTGTCCTGCACATTTCAGAGTACCTGAGAGTCCCCTCACATGTTGCCTTGCCTTTAGAACGGAGACCAAGAAGCCCCTGAGCTGCCCGGATCCGGACAAGGCGGAGCGGGAGGTCGGCCAGGTATGGACTCCCAGCTCCGGGTGGGAGCCGGCCAGAAGCAGCCCGCGGCCTGCAGAGGCATCCACACACAGCATTGTGAGCTGTGGCGCGGCTGGCAGCCCGGGGACAAGGGGGCCCCTCCGCCCCCACCGGGTCCCCTTTGTTCCCCAGTGCGGATTTTCTTTATGCTTAACAGCCCAGGGAGCTGTCACCTAGTGCTCTGTCCTTAAAATCCATCCTTGGCTCTCACCCCTTCAGCAATGCCTGTTTTGTTTTTGTTTTTCATTTTTTTGTATTGTTTGTTTATGTCATCACACATTACGATCCAAATACAGGAGATTCCAATACATTTGAAGTATTTTGTGAGGTAACTTCACGTCTAGGGACCCTTAGTTCCAATTCTCTGGAAGCTTTCGTCCTTCTGAGCTCCTCTGAACTTGCAAGGTCCTCATTAGGTTGGCTGACCTGTGTTCCTGGCTCATTTTTACCTCAAGGTCTCAATAGATCATTTTGTTAAGGAGGTAGAACGTTCCGGATTGGTATTCTACTGCCTTTCAGTTCTTTCTTGAGAACAGATGGATGTTGAAGGATCCGTCAAACCTGTCCTGTCTTAGTTGACCTTCTGCAGTTTCCAGAGCAGAAGACACAAGGTGGAAACTGAATTGCACTGTCCTGGATTCTGAAGTTTCTAGTTCTGAATCCTTGTTGTGCCAACCAGGAGCAAAAGGTGAGTAGAGAACTGACTACATTTTAGTCTATTGCCTTCTTTTATATGGCTTCAATTCACTGAACACTTTTGAAGGGTATATTCTATTTGATGCAGTGAGAAGTAGTGTAAACATTCCCTTTTGTCTTGGATAATAACAGATTTGTTCAGAAGGTCATCCCTGTGAAATCTTGCATCATTGCTGTCGATTTTTCTGATTACAAAAGAGGCAGAGGGAAGATTTGGAAGAGGAGAACTTAAACTTTGCAAACAATAACTTTTTCTGTTGTTTTGGCTCTGATATTAATTTAGTGGGTATATACGTGAAGAAAAGTGTGTGCAAAATAATGGCATAGAATTTGGCATAGAACTTGACGATAAGGGCCTCCTTGGGTAAGATAAAAAAGAACTACAGTGGATGATGAGATTTACTTATATTTCCAGTTGAAAAATGTATCGTTATAGAAAATTATAACATTGTTTCAAGAGTAATAGTGTTGTACTTAAAATTGGGAAACCTATCAAACGGGATTATCAAAAAGGCAAAATGAGAATTTCCTCACGGCCTAGTCTGATGGATTAGTCCAGTTGATCTTGATGCCACTGCACAGTGAATTATGATGTTTATATTTTTTAAAAAGGAGCAACCGAAATGAATAAAATGTGACTTTCTAGACTTTGGATATTGGGCTCTATAGATTCTTAGGTTTAGCAGGTCCACGTCTTTAAAGAAATCAATATTTATGAAAACAAAACAGGGACCATGACATCCAAATATTTTTCTGGCTCATTTTTCCTACAGATGCATGATTGATTTACAGTAGATGCATTCTGGCTCTATCCATTTTTCTTCACAGAACACATAAAATATAGTGAGAACAGTAATAATAGCAAAAAATCAATAGGCATGTAAGTTTGTCCCTGAAGTCAGAATCAAACTATTGTCTTGGTTCCCAACCTCCACTTTTATCCATGTGTTTATAGGAAAATTAGAAATATTTTACTTCTAACCAACTTGATTTTCACCGTAGGAGGTTATCTTTTGTATTCTAAATGTTCCCCTGGCAGTTTTTTTCTCTATGGGAATAGCTCCCTGAAGGACAGACCCTTAACCGCCTTGAGCTCAGACGGGGTCTCAGTTCTACTTACGAACATGAACAGGTGGCTTAGTCTCCCATTTCTGAAACGGGGAGTAATAGCTGCCCTACTTAAGTAAGGTAATGCTTGGGAAATCACTGTGGAAACCTACAGGAGTGGTAGGGATTCTCTTGAAGGATAGCATTTGAAAATAAGGGGGGAGAGCAGAAATTACGCTGGACTACCTACTAAATGCCGTAGCGCTGTTAGGCACTTTACATACATATGTTAGCTCCTTTATCCTCCGCCATAGGCGTCATGGTCTTCATTCCATGAATGAGAAAACTGTGATTCTAGGATGTAACCTCTGACGTGTGTGATGTTCGGCTCTAGCAAGTGGTGGCACCTGGGTTTGAATTCAACTTTAATTCCAAAGCTTATACCCCGTCCACTACCGTGTGCTGTCCGATATTTTATAAAATATTTGATACAAGGTAGATAGATGTCTGTTATCCCATGATCTGAAAGACAAGTTGGAAGTTAGGCTTTGAGAAACCTTTAAAGTGCCCCTCCAAAGGTGAGGAAGGGGTGGGAAATGTGTGCCTTCTGTGACTGGTGCCCACAGACTTCTGGCCCCCGTCTTTCTGATGGACAACGTACTGGAAAATAGAAGAGATCTTTGAAATCATGGGATGAATGCGGCTAAGATGGAATAAAATAAATAGTTAGCAAATACAGTGACAACTAACCGCAAAATAACCTTCAAGGGGGTTCTCATAACTGTCTGTCTGCTTTTCATTTCTTCTACCTTTGGGCTATCCTAGAATGCTCACCATTTCACTTCCGTCAGTTTGTACTCATGTCACTGCTCCTGTCAGAACCTTTCTGTGGCTTCACAGCTGGCCAGTGAGGGAATGTCCAGCTGCCCTGGTACTTGGAAGTTGCCCGTTTCACACCCAGCCGTCTTCATGGCTTTCCTCACACCGCTCCCGTCTCAGCCGAGCTGGGGTAAGATATAGCACAGTGAAAGGAGCTGCCATGGCTTTTCCTTAGTGAGTTCTTACTGATTTTGGGGGGATCTGCAGTCTGGGCATCCAATCTCTGGGTCTCCCTGAGGATGTCGGTCAGCGTCCCTGAGCCAGGTTCTTCAACAAGAAAAGCGGGCCGGGCGCGGTGGCTCAGGCCTGTAATCCTAGCACTCTGGGAGGCCGAGACGGGCGGATTGCTCAAAGTCAGGAGTTCAAGACCAGCCTGAGCAAGAGCAAGACCCCGTCTCTACTAAAAATAGAAAGAAATTAATTGGCCAACTAATATATAGAGAAAAACTTAGCCGGGCATGGTGGCGCATGCCTATAGTCCCAGCTACTCGGGAGGCTGAGGCAGGAGGATCGCTTGAGCCCAGGAGTCGGAGGTTGCTGTGAGCGAGGCTGACGCCACGGCACTCACTCTAGCCTGGGCAACAAAACAAGACTCTGTAAAAAAAAAAAAAAAAACAAGGAAAGCGGAGACTGAGAACAGCCACAGAAGCCATCTCAGAGCTGCCAGGGGTTGCCTGAGGCAGAGGATGTGAGGTTGGGGACCCAGAGAGTGAAGCTGGGTCTCCCCAGCGGCTAGTCCTACAGGCATCTCCCAACTCAGATCATGCAGCTGTGGAGTGGACTTCCCACAAGGTAGTGAGCTCCTTAGCACCAGAGGTATTCAAGCCAGATTCAGATCTACACCCTCCAAACCAGGAGCCACTGGCCACATGAGCATTTGAAACGTCACTAATCTGAACTGTGAGGTGCTCTAAGCACAAAACCAACACTAGATTTCAAAGGCTAATCATAGAAAAGAGATGTAAAATATCTCAGTATGTTACATGGATGACATCATATTGAAATGATACTATTTGGCATGAACTAGATGAAATAAAATATCTTAACTAAATTTCATGTCACCTCTGTTTGCCTTTCTTTTTTTTTTTTTTTTTTTTTTTTTTTTGAGACAGAGTCTCACTTTATTGCCCAGGCTAGAGTGAGTGCCATGGCGTCAGCCTAGCTCACAGCAACCCCAAACTCCTGGGCTCAAGCAATCCTGCTGCCTCAGCCTCCCAAGTAGCTGGGACTACAGGCATGTGCCACCATGCCCGGCGAATTTTTTCTACATATATATATTAGTTGGCCAATTAATTTCTTTCTATTTGTAGTAGAAATGGGGTCTCGCTCTTGCTCAGGCTGGTCTCGAACTCCTGAGCTCAAACGATCCACCCACCTCGGCCTCCCAGAGAGCTATGATTACAGGCATGAGCCACCGCGCCTGGCCCTGTTTGCCTTTCTGATGCGGCAGCTAGGAAGCGTTGTTACCTGCGTGGCTCGTGTCATATCTCGTTTCAGGTGGGCAGCAGCACTGGCCGGCACCCTGGGTGCTCCCAGTGCGGTCCTGGAGCGGCACTAACGGGAAATGCAGAGTCTCAGGTGCCGCCCCGCCCACATGCGGAACCGGGAGCTGCGTTTGCACGCGCTCCCCGTGTGACTCCCGTGCGCACTGAAGTGTGAGCAGCCCTGCAGAGCCCTTGGCTGGAGGTGAACGCGGGGTCCCATCTCCAGGCAGAGGGGGTGGGAAGCCTGGCCCAGATGTGCACCGCTAAGCAATGGATGCCAGCTTGCAATTGACATGGTCGCTGCCAATCCGCAAGGTGCACTTGGAGCGGCACTGATGTCAAGCAGATACTGTTCTGTATGTTTAAAGGTACACCCACATGCAAAGAATCTATAAAAGTCCTGTTAAAACAAAAATGGCCATGCCTTTTGTAATCCAGAAGGTGTCTGGGGGTTGTGTGTGTGTGTTGGTAAAACACTCCTAACACAAAACTTGCCAACCTAGTAACCATGTTAAAGTGTGCAATTCAGCGGGCAGTCAGCACACACACAGTGACGCGCAGCTGTCACCACTATCTAGTTCCAGAACGTTTTTTTATTAATATTGCCCCAGAAAGAGGATCCAACACATACTCAGTACGCAGCTACTCTCCATTCCTTCCTCCCCTCAGACCCCAGCAACCAATAACCTGACTTCTGTCTCTACAAATTTGTCTGTTCCGGATATTTCATATGAATGAAGCCATATAGTGTGTGGCTCTTGTGTCTGGCTGCCTTCACCTGCCATAATGCTTGCAGGGTTCGTCCAGGCTGTGCGGTGAATCAACATTCCCTTCCTTTTGCAGCTAAATATTTTATTGCACGAATAGACCATATTTCATCTGTCCACCTTGTTGATAGACACTTGGTTTGTTTCCACCTTTTGGCTGTTATAAATAGTGCTGCTGTAAACACTTGTGTGCAAGTTTTTGTTTATACACCTGTTATCAGTTATTTTGGGTATACTCTTAGGAGTGAATAGTCACACAGTCTCTGTTTAACTCACTGAGGAACTGCCAAATCGTTTTCCACAGAGGCCACGCTATTTTGCATTTCAGCCAGCAGCATATTCGGGTTCCGATTTCTCTACACCCCCACCAACACTTGTGATAGTCCTTTTCTTTCGTGGCCATCCTAACGAGCATGCAGTATTACCTTATTTCAGTTGTCATTATTATTTCCTCAGTGACCAGTAACACTGGGCATCTGTTCACATCCTTAGGAGCCATTCGTGTATCTTATTTGGAGAAATGTGTATTCAAGAACTTTGACCACTTTTGTAATTGGGTGATTTGCCTTTTCGTTGTTGAGTTGTAAGAGTTAGCTATACATTGTTGATACTAGACCCTTATTGGATACATGATCTACAAATATGTTATCCCATTCTGGGGTTGTCTTTTTATTCTCTTGGTTAGTTTTACCTTTTTTGAAGATGAATTAAACTCTTGAAGATGAATTAAACTCCAAGGCCATGGCAGTACTGCAAAAGTTCACAGCAGGCAAGGACTTATAATTCATGCTGGCAAAGGCTTTCAGAAGAAACTGAGCTCGAGAGATCTACAACGGCTGTTTCAAGTCCTCATGGAAACTCGCCAGTCCTGGAAGGAACTTAGAGAAAGAACATTCAGTTCACTCCTCCAACACGCAACATGTACATACAAGAGCACACTACACATACACACGATGCCATTTTATGTCTGGGATATTAAGGCTACTTAAAATAGACCCTTAGAAAGTTTCCTTTTCTTAAAAATCAAGATATACATCTATTCATCTATCATACAGAGTTTAATGCATTCAAAGTTAGACTTTCGGCACTGGAAAATTTCCATTAAAAATTTGGGGTAAGAGTTTGCAAAGAGAATATAAAATGGATGCCCATTGAGTAGGGGGTCTGGAATTACTTCAAGACTGGATATTTATGAATACTTGAATTCAGAACATATTTCTGTTTTTGTATTAACACATATATATTGCCTACCGGTGAAATGGGTTAATAACCATGAAGCAAATGTGTCAAATGCAAATAACCACAAGGTCACATAGATAACACAAAATTCGAACCAAAGGACTGAAAGGTGTTAGGGCCGAGCTGCTTGTTTTGCAGGCAGGTGTAACCTCTGCCTTGTCACGTCGCCTGCTGAAACACTGGACGGGTGAAACAGAATGGCGAAGGACACTCTTCCAAGGCTGCGACAGCCGTCCCTCCCCAGGCTGCTCGTTTATGAGTCCTCTCTGTAAAGTGTCCCTTCCCTCATTTTGAAATGAGCTAAGTGACTTGGTTTGTGACCCTTCCAATCCGAAGAATCAAAAATGAACAAAAACAAAGGAAACATGATTAAGTGAGTGTTTGATAGGTGCTTGGGGCTTTTGTTCATTTGCCAAACCCGAAAACAGAAGTAGTGGAAGATTAGAATGGAGGAACACAGCAGGCCTGAATATTCCACCTGGCAGAATAGCATCAACCTCGTAGGAACGGCCACTGGCTAAAAATTATTTGTTCATTATACCTGAATTCCTTCTCAAAAGGACTTTGGAACAGCCTGCAATAAAAAGTATAAGTTTATTAAAATAAACATAGGAATGGTAAATTCAGACAAAGAAAAAGAGGAGAGAGAAAATATGAGACCTGAGTGTAGAGATAACATAGAATTAATGAGTAGCATCAGATTTGGCCGTGAGCTTCCTGGCAGCCAGGAGGAAAAAAGGAGACACTATATAATTCTTAGTATCAGGACTAATGATTCTTAAATCCTTAAGAAAGAAAGGATTTTTTTCTTAATGGCAAGTTCCCAAAGAACATTCTTAAGTGGCTAAAATCTCTCTTAATGGTTTAAACATATGGATTTGATAAGTTTCTTCTGAGAACTGCCAGCCTACCGTTAATGCGTTTCCCTTAACATTCGACAGTAGGAAGCCCCAGAAAGCCACAAGCGACGGCTGAGAGAACGTGGCACATCAGGAGTCTGGCGGGAAGGACGCCACCGGCCTTCCAGACGTTCACCGCGCACACCCCGGGAGAGCCGTCAGCAGCATCGAACTCAGTCCGCACTACAGTCCCTGGGGGTGGAACATTCCAGAGTTAGATAGCTTCCCCGGGAAAACAGAACAGATGCTTTCCAAGGCCAAAAAAGTGAATAACGCCCTTTTTTGGAGAGGAAGAACTTATCTGAGACATGGAAAAGACAAATCCCTGGAAGAAAAATCCAGATATATTTCTCTGAGTTAGATGATGTGCCCTGAAGCAATAGAGCAGACGTCCTCAAACTGTGGCCCGCTGGCCACACACGGGGGTTTCTGCCCATTTGTTGTTTGACTTCAAAATAAGATATGTGCAGTGTGCACAGGAATTTGTTCATAGTTTTTTAAAAAAACTATAGTCCAGCCCTCCAACGGTCTGAGGGACGGTGAACTGGCCCCATTTAGAAAGTTTGAGGACCCCTGCAGTAGAGTGTTCCATCACCAACACTTGGTGAAGTCGCAAAGGCAGAGGATTTCTTGGCCGGGCACAGTGGCTCACACCTGTAGTCCCAACACTCAGGGAGGCCGAGGCGGGAGGATCCCTTGAGCTCAGGAGTTTGAAACCAGCCTGAGCAAGAGCAAGACCCCCGTCTCTAACTAAAAATAGAAAAATTAGCCGGGCATGGTGGGGCACCGCTAATTTATTGAAGGATATGGGGTAGCTCATAGAATGAAAGGAAAACTAGATTTGTAAAAAAAAAAAAAAAAGGCCTGAGAAATTTAGAAACCAGGGCATCTGTGAGCATCTAAGTAGCAAGAACCCTGGCCCAGTCTTCAGGATACAGTGTTCTTGACTAGCCAAGGCAAACGACATTTCCCGCAGCTGAAGAGTTCAGTTCCAAGCAGGGAAGAGTCTGATCCTGGCAGCTTAGTCACATCTGCCCTGTGACCAGGAGGGAGGGAGGCACTTCATCCCGGGCAGTGGGTGTTCAGCAGTCCTGGCTGTTCCAGCCAGGGGGCATCGGTGGGTTGCCACAACCCAGGAGGCTGCTACTCCTCTGCAGTGCGCGGGACAGTCCCCTACCACGAAGAATCCTCCTGCCAGAAATGCCAGCTCATCCCGGCAGGAAGAGAAGATTATTCAGAGGGAGACACATGATGCTCAGTCACAAAGATGAGACGGGGAAAGGTGCTGGGGGAAAACCACGGTGTCGACTCCTGGGAAGCTGAATTGCTAGTTTCCCGTAAATCTGAGCGGCTGAAATGCAAAGTTGGCGTGAATGCCTCATGAATGAAGTATGAGAGAGCACTACACTCGTCTGCGGGTGAGAAAATCAGACGTTTGCAAGCAGCTGAGAAGAGCAAAGGGGAGGCAGCAGTTTTGGCAGGCCTGCAAGCAAAGCCCCTCAAATGAATTGCAACCAGAGGATGTTAGACACCTGAAACGGGCAGAAATCTGGTCTCAGTCTGGGAAAGGAGAGAGAAGGGAAAAGACAGCCTCTTGTTTTGGTCATGACGCTGCAGGCTTTGAGTGAGATTGAGGGTGCATTCTTCTAAGGCTGTGGAACTGTCTGATACAGTAGCCAGTAGCCACTTGTAGGATATTTAAGTTTAAATTATTTAAAGTAAAATAGGATCTAAAACTCAGTTGTTCAGTTGCACTGGGCTCTCTCCCCAGTTCGGTGACCGCTTAGGCAGGCCACACCCCTCCCTGGACCTCACAGTCCCCGTCAGTAAATAAGGGGGCTCGTGAGAAGGTCTGCGAGCGCCCCCCCAGCTCTGGCGTTCGTCCCGCAGCCTGTCTTGGAAGAACGGCTCGGCAGGAACCATCTTTAAAATGACCGACGGAGCTCGTGCACCCAAAAATTCAGGAGGCGCGAGTCCCGGCGGAGCAAGGGCTGCGCTTCCCAGGATCCTCCTGCGGGGAAGGGTTTGCTGCCTGCGGCTCTTGGCTCCCTGGGGTCCGCCTCAGCTGCAGAGAGCCATCCCACCCAAGGTCCCGGCGTGTGGGGAGCAGCCCACGTCCAGCGGCTGAGTGGGGTGGGGTGTGAAGGTCTGGCCATCCCGCACCACCTGGGACAACTCCTGACAGGCGGTGCTGGCTCCTGAGCCCTGCCCTGGGCTAAAGGTCTCTGTCGGGCATGCTTAACAGCTCAGCTGCTTCTCTGCCCAGCCCCTAACCCTGAACTTGGCGTCTAGCAAGCGTCGTGTGCGTGATGAAACCTCAGGATCTGCTTCCGGAAAACCCAGTCTGTGTCAGCGTGGTACTCCAGAGGTGGCTTGGCCACGCTGAGCAAGCAGAACAGAAGGAATCCGGGAGGGTTCCACGACATAACAGTTAGTAGCAGCCGTAACAGTTAACAACGGCCCAGCACTGACCACACGCCGGCGCCGTCTCGAGTGCTCTATAGCCGTTCACCCGTTTCGTGTTCATCTGATCCAGTGGCTGGGGTGCCGTTATTACAGACAAGGAAATGAGGTTCAGAGAGGCCGAACAGCTGACCCAAAGTCCCACAGCAGGGCTGCACCAGGAGCAGGATCCAAACCCCTGCGAGCTGGCCCCAGAGTGGACGTGTTTACCCCCCAGTTTGGGTCACTGTTACCCTCACTGGCCCAAAATCACGAACCTCCCTGGGCTTCGCTTCCCCCGCCGTGACGTGAGAAGTCTGGACACGACAACCTCGCGAGCCCCCTCCAAATCCACTCTCCAGTGCCCCTCCCAACTCTGGTCATGGGCGGGTTCTTTTTCCCATTCATAAAACGAGCTGCTTGGATTAAATCTAGTAGTCGTGGCAGCAGTAGTGGTAGTAGTAATGGAAGAAGGGGTAGTAAAAGAAATAGCAGTAGGAGTACCATTAGTAATGGTAGGAGTCATAGCAGTTGTCATAGAATAGGGGTCCTCAGACTTTTTAGACAGGGGGCCAGTTCACTGTCCCTCAGAGCGTTGGAGAGTGCGGTGCACATTCCACACATGCGCACTGTGGGCCCGGGACGAGTTGGCTGCTAAGCAGGACAGGCAGCGGCGGTAAAAACACCTAGCGGGCCGGATAAATGTCCTCGGCGAGCGGCATGTGGAACCTCGGGCTGTAGTTTGAGGATGCCTGTCATAGAAGAAGTAATAAAAGAAGAGGTAATCATAGAAGTGATAGTGGAAGTAGCAGTAGTAATACAAGTAGCGGGAGGAGGAAATAGCAGCGGTAGCAAACGTAGAACAAACAGAAGAAATCACATAGTCATACTAGTAGCCACAGTCACAGAAGTCACTGTGGTAGCACTAACGATGACAGTAGGATTGGCAGTGAAAGAAATAGCAGTAGTGATGGAAGGTCGAATAGTGGAAGCCGCAGTGACAGAAGTGGCAGCAGTAATATAGGAAGTGGTCCTCAAAGAAGAGCAGGAAGAGGATGAAGAAAACCGCCAGCATCTAGGATGTCACCAAGTGAGGGCCGTGCGCTCAGACTCCACTCGCCCTTGCTGGCAGCCGCCCGCCGTTACACCCGTTTCACAGACGGGCAAACTGAGCTCTGGAGAAGTCAGCCTGCGCGGGGAGGTGGCGGAGCCCAGACCCCGGGCCCCACCACGCGGGCTGCCCGTCTCTCAGGCCACCCACACGGGGTTCCGAGGTAGTGGCCGTGTCTTCTCAACGTTTGCGGTGCTCCTCCAGAAAGTCTTGCTAGCCCCAGGTATGTGACCCCCTTCCCCTCTGGCCAGGAGGCTTGGAACCCGCTCCACGAGGCCCTGTGCGGGTACTTCCCTCGGGACGGCCTCTCCACCTCGCTTGAAAGGTCTGCGCGAGGCTGGGAGTCACCCAACCCTCTGTTGACGCTTTCTTTTTAAAGAACATAACGTACATTCTTGGGCTGGACTCAAGCATTCTTGCATTTTGGGGTTTTTTTTAGAAACTATTTATGGAAACCCATAATTACTGGGAATGCAAGGCGGAAGCCTGAGTCCGCTTTTCCTCCGGGATAAAGGGCTCAGCGTCGGCCCTCAGCTCCTCTTGGAGAAACGCCCCCCCACCAGGCGCCCGGTGCCACCCTGACACACCGGCCCGGGCGTCGCCGTGACGACAGCCGAGCATAAGGACTGAACGGCCAGTGTGCCAGCCGAGGCGCGTGCAGCATTTCATACTCGCTTCTCATTTAACCCTCTCCGTCACCTTACGAGAAAGGGTCGTCAGCGTCGGTCCCATTTCTCGGGTGGTGAAACCAAGGCCCACAGGCCTGAGAAAATCCCCGCAGCTCACACGGGAAGGGGCGACACGGCTCACGAGCACGGGTCTGTCTGAGTCCGAACAGGGTCGCCCAGACTGGCCGGGAGTAGCTGGGCGTTACCAGCCGGGGGAACTGAAGTGACCCCGGAAGAGATGAAGGCTTGAGATAAGCGGACATTCAGCAGCCGACCCACGAAAACAGTCACAAGATGTCACCGGACGCACCCACCTGGCTGAGTAGGGGCCGGGAGCACGGGCCCTGTGAGTATGGTCACAGGGGCCGGGAGCACGGGCCCTGTGACTATGGTCACTTTCGTTTGGCAGGTGCTGGGCGTTCAGCGGGCCAAGCAGCAGAGCCCTGGGACCCAGGACACGGCGGGGTCCCCAGGGGGCGCAAACACAGCCCCTGCCTCGAGGGAGCTCACGGTCGGGGGTGGGGGGCGGCCGGTCGCCAAGCAATCGCGGGCCAGTGGGAAAAAGGAAACACTAAGATGAGCACAAAGGAACCGCAAGAATCCAAAAGGGGGACCAGACCAGATGCGGAAGGACTGGAAGGACTTCCAGAATGGGGCCCTCCTGCTCGTCAGACATCTGGCCCCCTGGAATGACCGCATGACAGAGAGCGAAGAACACGTGCCACGAAAGTCTGGTCGAACAGATCGCATGGCCCAACTTTCACCCTTGCTGCTCTCCCCACCTAGAACACCCTTCTCTGTGAGCCCTGCCTGCCTCACCCTCAGTCCGCAGATCTCACCTCCAGTGTCACCTTGTCAGAGAGGAGTAACCCCACAGTCTGCTCCACACGGCACTGTTTTGTTTCTCAGCATGTGCGAAGCTTACATGTGCTTTTTATCGACATGTTCACATCACGGCTCAGGATGGCCCCGTGAGGGCAGAGCTCCGTCCAGTCTTTGTCCCCATCGATGGCCAGGGCCTCCACCAACCATAACCGGCGCTCAGATGTTCATTGGAAAGCTGAGTAATTATTTCTGTCCCCTCCTCACTGCCACCGAGCCCCGCACAGCTCCTGCCCCCCTTGCGCCGCTGGACCACCCGGCAGGTCCCATTCGTTCTGCAGGGCCAATGTCACCTCCTCTCTGTGTGGCCTGCCTGGGTCCCCGGCTCAGCCCATGGGGACAGAGTACTTAATAGAATTTCTATTCTATTCTCACGGGCCCACGTTCGAACCTTGCCCCCAGCACTCACTAGCTAGGGGTGCTCAGTAAAATGCTTAGTTGTTTTAAGCCTCAATTTTTTCATCTGGAAGACGGTCATCACAAGAGCACCAATTCATAGACTCCCCGTGAGGACCAAGCGAGAGCGAATGCGTGTGGAATGCCCGGCCCCGCACCTCACACCGTTGCCGTGGGGTTCAGCATCGATCCCAGCTGTGTGTGGCTGCGTCCATGCCAGCAGGTTTTGTGAGTTCCCTAGGGAAGAGACGACATGCTGCTTCTCTCTCTGTCATGACGTCTTGCGTTTTTCCTAGAACATAGTAGATGCTCAGTGTGTGCTGCGTTAAACTGGATGTGATCCCGACATTACTCGGGGCATCCGGGTGGCTTCTGTGCCCCCCTCCTCCTCGGCCTGCAGCTATCCAGAAAAAGCACACCCACATGGCTCGCCTCGAGAGCAGAAACTTAAGAGGAAATGTTGCCATCGTGAGAAAATAATCACACCCCACATTCCCACACCAGCCGAATTCTTTTCAGTCAAGTTCTAGTCTGCGCACTCTGCCCTTGCAACCCGTGTGTGTTCGTGCGAGCGCTCGAGAGGTTGCTCAGAGCTCGGAGCAGGCAGGAAATGACATTCGGCTGGTATCTGAGCCTCTCCTCTCTCTCTGAAGTGGTGCGTCTTCAGACCCGCCTCTCAAGCTGAGAGCTGTTTCCCCCGGGGAGGGAGTGGCTCAGAAAACACAAGACCTAATGTCCCAGCCCCTTGCTGCCTGGAACTGCCAGCCCTCCCCTCCCTCTGCCTCACAGCCTGTGTCAGCTTCGAGGTCACGACCACGGGGCCACAGAGGAGCCAGACTGCTAACAACATATTATTTTCTTCCCTGGTCTCTGGGACATCGGACCAGCGCCCCGGAATCTCAAGACTGCGCGCGCACAGTCCTGCCCCCGCCCAGAGCTGCAACACCCGCCCCCGCGCGGATCATTTTATCAGACACCTAAGGTGGCTCCAGCGTCTCGTTCCAAGCTCTGGCCGTGCTTTGTGTTTTCCAGCACGATGAATGTGCTTCTGTTTTAAAGCGTGTTTTTGTTGGAGCGATCTGTCTGTCCTCATTACAGTTTTTCAGACCTTGCAAGAGCATAATATGGCCCTCAAAAAGTCAAATACGACGTGTCAAATACGTTTAACGCACACGCTTAGCAGGAAGGCAGCGAGATATGCTGCGTCGTCCAGAGACGACAGAGGACTGGGAAGAGAGGGCGGGGCGGGCGTGAGGTCACAGGCTTGCCATCGGGGACCATCCTTCACTCAGTGAGTTGTCATTTACTTGGAACCTCTCCCCCATTCCACGGATTTTAGGCATATTTTCTCATTCAGTGGGAAAATGGAAGAAATAGATCCTTGCAATCTTTCATTTTTCTCATTCTTGTCCTATAAACACGAAGCAACTGCCCTCTCTAAAAACGCTGCTGAGTTAGGGCAGCCTGGGATACTTCAAGGTCTCCTGGCCGTTTCTGTCTGTCTGATGTGGCTTCCTGTTCTCACATCGGATGAAAATAGCTCTTTCCATGGCAATGCCCCATAGAGATATGGCAGGGGGATTATTATTATTTTTTTTTGTTTGGTTTGGTTTAAGCAATGTTGTTTACCTTGAAAACGAACCAAATTCTCTCCCTTTTCTCTCATTCCACAATCACACCAGTGTTGTTGGCAGTTTCTCTCGAGAGTGTGTGAGGACACTTAGCCGCCCGTACAGAGGAGCTGTCGTTCTCCTCTGGTCCCCCGTACGACATCAGTCCTGCGTACTTGTAAATCTTTTTCTTTTTTTTTTTGAGACAGTGTCTCACTCTGTCGCCCTGGCTAGAGTGCCCTGGCATCAGCCTCGTTCACAGCAACCTCCAACTCCTGGGCTCAGGCGATCCTCCTGCCTCAGCCTCCCAAGTAGCTGGGACTACAGGCATGCGCCACCATGCCCAGCTAATGTTTTCTATATATTTTTAGTTAGCCAGCTAATTTCTTTCTATTTTTGGTAGAGACAGGGTCTCACTCTTGCTCAGGCTGGTCTCTAACTCCTGAGCACAAATGAACCTCCCGCCTCAGCCTCCCAGAGTGCTAGGATCACAGGCGTGAGCCACCGTGCCCGGCCTGTAAATCGTCTTTAACTTTGGGCGCTCCAGTGTAAGTTCTCAGCTGGACGTTCAAAGCCATTCATGCTGCCCCGCCTGCTCCTGTGTTCCTACATCCCAGCGCTGCCTGCATTTCACTTTACGTGTTAACAGCACTGAGCCGTTTCTTCCGTAACCCAAATTCGCTGGACTTTCTAGGCCTGCCTGCCATTGCGTTGTGGTCAAATTCAACACATTTCCTCCTTTCAAACACACACACACACACACACACACACACGCACAGGTGCACAGGCACACAGATCTAGTCCCTGTAGCTTTCAGACAATAAAGTTAAATTTTGCTGAAAGTCTATGGAGTTCAGACTGAGGGTGGGAATTACACTGAGTATCACTTGGCCGCATATCCTCTAAAAATCCCCCTTTAAAGCATTTCTTCAGATTTCCTTTCCCTATGATAACTGTTAAATGTCTCTCTGCCCTTGTTTATCCCAAAACTGCTTTCCGGTTGACTGTCAACTCCATCTCCCCACCCCTCCCCAGCCCCCATATTCCGCTGAACAAGATGAGAGCCAGGAGCTGGCTGAGAGACGGAATGTTATTCTTTCCACGCCCCAGCACTCAGGTGCAGCACGCGGTATACGTCAGTGGGCATCACTGGGCAAACTGTTTCTGCCTTCTGAGCCACAGGGTCGATTATGGGAACACTCTAGTCACTGTATGTGCATTAACTCACTTAATCATGAGAAGAATCCTCCGAAGCAATCACTGTTATCAGCCTCATTTTACAGATGATGAAGCTGAAGTCTGAATTTTCCTTTGGTAGATTTTATTCTAGTTCAAAATACTTGTCACCCACCCTGGGACGTCTCCTGACCGTAGGAGGGTGACACACTCAGCCACGGCTACGTAACTTGCTTTGTCCTGTGGGGAGTAAGAACTGATGCGTGCCATTCCCAAAGCTTTAAGCACCAGCCTGTGGTCTGCCCTCTCTCTGCTCCCTCTGCCCTCTGGGACACATCTGCCCCGCCACCACCACCACGGCGCCAGAGTAAAGACGAGGAAGAGGAGGACAGCTGATCCACGCAGCCACAGAGCACAAGCAAGAAATCGGCCTTTTTTTGCGTGAGCCACTGGGATTGGGGGTCATTTGTTATCTCAGCATAACTTAGCCCGGGCTGACTAACGAACTCCGCAAGCCTGGTCTTTTATCGACAGCCCCACGTCCGTGAATGAGATTAACATCTGACCGTTCACACAGGGATGAATCTGGAATTCATCTCACGTGCCTCTTCTCCCTTCCCAACCAAAAAAAAATCATCAAGCCGTCTCAGTGCAACCTTCTAAATCTCCCCGGAATGAAATGTCCCCACTTCCCTCTTCATTTGCAATACCCCGTCCTAGGGCGAGGCACCATTGTCTCTCCCCTTGACTGCTGAAATGACACATCTAACCTCCCCTGGCCCCAAATGCCACCTGCCTTCTCCTCCCTCCACACCCTGCTTCAAAGCAACCCTATGATGAAAGTATTATATTATCCTTACTTTACAGTAGATGCAACGGAGGCAGAGACAGGTAATTTGTAGCAGGAATATAAACAACCTAGTGCAGTGCTTCCAGAAGAGGCAGATGTTGACATTGTTGCTTCTATAACAGGAGGACAGAGACTTCCTAACATCCATTTCTGTAATGTTCCACTGGTTTTCACAGAGTTCACTTTCAATCGTCACACTCCTAGAGGAACTAAAAAATGTGGCCCTTTCCATTAAAATGAAGATGGGAGTATGAGGTTCAAAGAATCACTCCTTTAGTTATTTAGACAAAAGCTGGGGCTTCCACTCTGCTACACATTTTGGGAGAAGGCTTGGGGTGGAGGGAAGATGTGGATGTTTGGTGAGCACCTACTATGCGCTGGGTACTCCACACCTCCACAGCCCACTCCGCAGATGCTCGACACTGACCTCTATCCTAATGACAGCCTGAATCATGTCATCAGGGTGCTTAGATACCTCCAGTGCCTTCCCATTGCTCTCCCTTGGTGACAAGCCCCTCCTGGGCCTGGCTCCTGCCCACTCTCAGTCTCTTCTTATCCCATCCTCTCCTTTGAACTCAATGATCCAGCCCCTCTTATCTTCTTCCCATTCTTTTTTCTTCTTTTTTTCCTTTTCTTTTTTTGAGACAGAGTCTTACTCTGTTGCCCGGGCTAGAGTGCCGTGGCGTCAGCCTAGCTCACAGCAACCTCAAACTCCTGGGCTCAAGCGATCCTCCTGCCTCAGCCTCCCAAGTAGCTGGGACTACAGGCATGTGCCACCATGCCCAGCTAATTTATATATATATATATATACACACACATATATATATGTGTATATATATATATAATTTTTTTTAGTTAGCCAATTAATTTCTATTTATAGTAGAGACAGGGGTCTCACTCTTTCTCAGGCTGGTCTTGAACTCCTGACCTTGAGCAATCCTCCTGCCTCGGCCTCCCCCCAGAGTGCTAAGATTACAGGTGTAAGCCACCGCCCCCAGCCTCTTCTTCCCCTTCTTAAACAAGGCACGTTATCAACCTTCTAGCCTTGCACTTGTTGTTCTACCTGGGATTCTCTCTCCTACCCACATCCCACCTCAAGTGGCACTTCCTCAAGTGAGCCTTCTGACCAGTCGGGGTCAGGCAGCTTACTAAGAGCTTGCCCTGGACCATGTACTTATCTTTCACACTGTTTCTCACAGTTGCAATTTTAGATGTTTTTATGGGATTGTTTTAGTAAGCTGCCTCCCCAGGGAGACCATAAGCCAGGCGTCCTCAAACTATGGCCCTCGGGCCACATGCGACCGCCGAGGACATTTATCCGGCCCGCTGGGTGTTTTTGCCACTGCTGCCTGTCCTGCTTAGCAGCTGACTTGTCCCGGGCCCACAGTGCGCGTGTGTGGAATGTGCACCGCTCTCTCCAACGGTCTGAGGGACAGTGAACTGGCCCCCTGTTTAAAAAGTTTGAGGACCCTGCCATAAGCTTTCTGGCAGTGGTAATCATATCAAGTTCATCTCTTCACCTGGACACACAACACTTTCTGAAATGTGGCAGATGCTCAAATAATGTTTGATGAATGAAGGACTGAATGATTGAGTGAATGAATACCCTTTCCATTTTGACATCCCAGGGGTCCCTGTAAGGCTTGGAAAAACACACTGGCTTGCTGTCCCCCTTAAACAGGAATGAAAGACGCCCTCCCATTCGGTTTGCTGGGCCGGAAAACCCAAGGCAGCTCAGCAGCCACGTTTTAGTCAGCGATTACCAAGGCCCCTTCCCACGTAATCTCCCCCCGGCAGGCTCTCTGAACATGCAGAAAAGAAGTTATAGTCAGGACTGCTCGAATACGGGCCCTGGACCGGAAGCCAGCGAGACGAACGTGAGCACTAACGGGCTGGCTGGGGCACCTCGGTCTCAAAGGTAACTCGGCCACGCACCAAAACGGACTGTTGTCGTTCGGAATGGGTACAGCTGGGGATCAGAAACGGAGCACCGGCCGGCATTTTTCCTTAACAACTGGAAAGCCCGAGCACGGCGCAATGAAAGGAACCAAGTTCCAGCACAGCCTCTTCCTAGTGATGTAAAATTGGGCAGGTCACTGCATTTCTCTGAGCCTTCATCTGTCACGTGGGGGACAGGGCGAGGACAATTCTCTCAGCCTCTGGGAGGATTAAACGACGTTATGCATATGAAGTACCCAGCACGTAGTAGGTGCTCCCCAAACATCCACATCTTCCCTCCACCCCAAGCCTTCTCCCAAATGTGTAGCAGAGTGGAAGCCCCAGCTTTTGTCTAAGCAACTAAAGGAGTGATTCTTTGAACCTCATACTCCCATCTTCATTTTAATGGAAAGGGCCACATTTTTTAGTTCCTCTAGGAGTGTGACGATTGAAAGTGAACTCTTTGAACTTATTGACAAGCAACAATGTCAACATCTGCCTCTTCTGGAGTGTCCCAGGGGCCAAGCACTGCACTAGGTTGTTTACATTCCTGCTACAAATTACCTGTCTCTGCCTCCGTTGCATCTACTGTAAAGTAAGGATAATATAATACTTTCATCATAGGGTTGCTTTGAAGATTAATTGAAATACTCTGTTTCACTTAGATTTGCTCAGTGTTGTATGCAAATCAAGTGCTTGGTAAATGGAGGATATTTCTTTTGTTGGTGAATTTTCTGAAGCCCACACATACGGGCTCACAAGGGAAGATTTCGTGCTTTTCTTCCCAAGTGCACTTACTGACATCATGGAGACGGCTTGAACTCAGCTACCGTGGATAAACACCACGGAAATCAGCAAATGCTACAAATAAGGCCCCACCCCCCCAGAAAGCTAGTTAGTAACGATTCACCAGCATGTCACCCTGTTCTTTCTGTTTTACTTGTGAAGAAAATTATGCCACTGGAGAGGGTAAGAGACTCACCAAAGTCACACAGCTAGTAAATGGCAGGGTTGAGGGTAAAATTAGGACCGTATGACCCCAAACCCTGGGGGGCGGAGTTGTGTCACAATAAATATGCTGACATTTAAAGTAAAGGAAGAGAGGCCAGACACGGTGGCTCACACCTGTGATCCCAGCAATTTCGGAGGCCAAGGCAGAAGGATTGCTTGAAGCCAGTTCAAGATCAGCCTAGGCAACATAGTTAGACCCCGTATGTATTTAAAAAAAAAAAAAAATTAGCCAGGCATGGTGGCACATGCCACTAGTCCCAGCTACTCGGGAGGCTGAGGCGGGAGGATCACTTGAGCCCAGGAATTGGAGGCTGCAGTGAGCTATGAGTAAGTCACTGCACTCTAGTCCGGGCAACAGAGTGAGACCCTGTCTCTCTAAATCAATAAAGTAAAGAAAGGGGCAGCAACTTGCATTTTTAATAGGTTCCTTATGTTATTGTGAGGGTTTTCAAGAGAATCAAACCTGGCCTGTTTTTAATTTACCAAACGCTTTTCCAGCATTTCCCTTTATTCTCTAACGGTTCTTTCTGAGTGTTAATTCATTTACCCTTAGCAGCAGCCTTGGAGGGCACTGTTATTATTGTTTCACTTTACAGATGAGGTAACTGAGGCACGGGGAAGCTAAGTAACTTGCTTGGGACCGTGCAGCAGAGCAGAAGTTCAAACCCAGACCCCCGGACTCGGGGTTCTTGCGACGATGTTAGACTGGGCCTCTGTGCTAACAAGAAGTCTTTGCTCCAAGCTCAACACAAAATGCAGCCCCTCTCCTTTGCCCTGGGACCTTAGTGGCACTTTTAAAAAAGTATTTCTCACTGCTTCAGGTTAAAGGGAAAACTGGCTTTCGCAGAGGGTGGGGGTGCCTCGTGGACAAGGCTGCCCCACCCTACCGAAGGGAAGAGTTTTCTTTTTCCATCCACGCAACACAAGGAACAGCGAGAAGTCATTTAAGCTTTAATAAATCCTGGCAGGCTCAGAAAGCAAGTGGCCAGCCTTGAAAACATGTCTCTGTTTCCTTTGGCTCGTTTGCAGGTCCGCTGATATTTTCAGATAAGGAAGTCGACAGCGGTGGGGAGACTGAGGAGGCTTGTCTGGGGCCAGCGTCTTTGCAGATAGGCAGGGAGGAGAACGGCTGCTGAGCTCTTGCCCTTTCAGGGAAAGAACGGTCACCAAGCCTGTGATAGCCTCAGCACCTGGGGGAGAGGGGGGAGAAGCAGGCACTTCCCTCCGTACCTGCGGGAGGAATGGAAACTCCAGCCAACAGGATGCCAGACATCCGCACCAGGTCACAGGGCAGAGAGAGAGACCAGGAAACTGGGTCGACAAACTGGGACAGTCTAGAGCCAGAGCTCTAGGATGAAGTCAGTTGTCTGGGAGGGAGCAAGTTCCCCATCTTTAAAAAAATTAAAAAAATCCGTAGCCAGGCATGGTGGCTCACGCCTGTCATCCTAGCACTCTGGGAGGCTGAGGAGGGCAGATCATTTGAGCTCAGGAGTTCAAGACCAGCCTGAGCGAGAGTGAGACCCCGTCTCTACTATAAATAGAAAGAAATTAGCTGGACAACTGAAAGTATATATATAAAAAAATGAGCCGGGCATGGTGGCATGTCCCTGTAGTCCCAGCTACTTGGGAGGCTGAGGCAGGAGGATCGCTTGAGCCCAGGAGTTGGAGGTTGCCGTGAGCTAGTCTGATGCCACAGCACTCTGGCCCAGGTAAGAGTGAGACTCTGTCTCAAAAAAAAAAAAAAGAAAAGAAAAGAAAAAATGCATGCCTTGCACTAAGTCCGTCTCTACAAGGAACGGAGACGGTAGAACCAGATCAGAGGTTCCAACCTTGGCTCGAAGCTGGGCGGCGGGGTAGGGGAAGGATGAACTCTGGGAAACTGAAGGCGAAAGTCTGCAGAGCTCAACCAACCGAGGGGTCTGGAAGTTTCTACGATACTCGCAACGAAGCGTGTGGCCCTAGGAAGGGTGATGAACTGACCGCGGAGATGACCTCTAAGTCTCCGTCCCCCGCCAACCCCAAGACCTGGAGTATCTGATGTCTCTGAACTCAGGCGGAGCAAGCAGGTGGCTTACAGACCTCACGGTGTGCCCGGCTGGACGGTGGGCCCCAGGGAGTTGAGGATGGCTAGTGTCACCTTCACGGCTGCACCGCCGGCATCTAGAACAGTGGCTGGTGCACCTGGGGTCCTTGGGGACATGTGTTGAGTGGACGAATGACCCCAGCAAAGTGACCCGCAGACAAACGCTGGTCTGACTGGCAGTGGAGGTGGCTGGACCTCAGCAGATCCTCATCTCAGGACTTTACCTGCACTGACGGTGAATTCCCGGTGCGGTTTCCCGGAATGTCAGCTCCCGGCTGCTGATATTGCATCTAAAGGAGCGGCCCTTCCCTCCCCAGGAAGGAAGCTGGTGACCGTGGCCCTGGACAGCGGGTCTCTAAAGGGCTTCCAGCCGTCCGTACCCGCCCGCCATCCGGTGCTGTCGCCAGGGAAACCTGATTGTGTCGGCGCTGGTCTCCAAGGCAAACAGCCTTACAGGGGAGGTGTCCAGACCTAGAGACTCCTGTGTGCTCCACGCATGGCCTCATGGCCAGAATAACGACTGTTTTCCATCATTTCCTTTTCAAGTCCTATTGATAATGTGGCTAAGCGGACGGCTCAAAACCGTTCCTATGGCCGGCGCGGTGGCTCACGCCTGTAATCCCAGCTCTCTGGGAGGCCGAGGCGGGCGAATCGTTTGAGCTCAGGAGTTCAAAACCAGCCTGAGCAAGAGCGAGACCCGTCTCTGCTATAAATAGAAAGAAATTAATTGGCCAACTAATATATATAGAAAAAATTATCCGGGCATGGTGGCGCATGCCTGTAGTCCCAGCTACTCGGGAGGCTGAGGCAGGAGGATTGCTTGAGCCCAGGAGTTGGAGGTTGCTGTGAGCTAGGCTGACACCACGGCACTCACTCTAGCCTGGGCAACGGAGTGAGTCTCTGTCTCAAAAAAAAAAAAAAAAAAAAAAAACATTTCCTGTGGCCCAACTAACCAGGTTAAAATCAGTTCTTCCTGGCCCTGTGGAGCTTCGCTTAGGGAAAAGGCCAGGAATTGCAGCTCTGCAAAGGCCCCGACCCTGAGGACGAGAGCAAGGAAGGAGGGGAGGATGGGGTGGGGGGACAAACGGCGACTGCTAACCTGAGGCTCCTTCTGCGCCTGCGCCAAGCTGAGCCCTTGGACGCACGATCTCTCTGAATCCTTTCAACAGCGCCTAGGGAACGGTTTTGCTTCCCCCATTTTACAGATGAGAAAACTGAGGCCCAGGGACAGCTCAAGGTCACGAAGTGGAGGCCGTGAGCAAGCTTGGGCTTGATGGCGCTGCCGGCGCTCCCGGCCACAGGGTCGCACTGCCTCTCAAGCCCTGCTCCTCTCTCCTCGCCACGGTCCCCCCCCACGCGTCGGAGGATGGTTCCGGGTCAGCAGCAAGTCCAGGGGCTCCACGGGCAGCCTGCGGACTGACGGTGAAGGCTGGGCTGGGCGTGGGGCCTGGGGGGCAGGGCAGTGCCTCGCTCCTCCCCTGGCTGCAGGCTGTGGGCCAGGGCAGGGCTGCGACCGGGGAGTGGCGCGGCAGGGTCCCGGCGCTGGGCGCCGAGTGCAGCCCTCGTGGGCCGGGCGGGACAGGCGCCGCGGGGCCAGGAAGTCGTCTAGGCCGCGCCTGGCACCTGGCAGGAGCGGCCTGGCACCGCGGGGCGGCCTGGCGACCCGGTCTGGGAAGCCGCCTCTGTGGGCTTGGCGCGGGACCTGCTGAGCTCAGCGGTGGGGAATGCAGCGTCCCGGTTCCGAGAGGAAAAGGACCCGCCGCACGGGACCGCAGCAGGGCCACCGCACGGAGCGCTTGGCACCCTGGCCGGGGCTGCCTTGGTTTTCGGGGATGTGCGGTGTCACATCCCAATCGGGGACAGGCTTGCCACACAGGGGGAGGCGCTTAGAGCTCTGAGAAGGAACGATCCCTCCCTACGAATTTTCCCGAGTGTCGTCCAGCCACCAGCATCGTGGGCACCAGCTGCCTGGGGGCTCGCCAGGGGTGCGGGCTCTCCACCCAGCCCCGCCAAACCCCAGCCCCCCAATGAGCCCCCGCGACAGCTTTCAAGTCTGAGAATCGCTGTCCCCAACCTTCTCTGAGTCTCTGGAGATACTTCCTCCAACCCGCATGCTTCCTACGCGCACCAGATTAACCGGGAACACAGAGAAGCTGGATGCCAGCACGGGAAGCCAAAGAGGGGTCCTGAGCATGTCAGTGTTGCATCCTGCAACCTCCATCTTTCCCATGCCTCCCCCAGCAGGGCCACCAACGTCCCCTTGGAGAGCAGGCGGACAGTGTCATCCATCGATTTGCAATCTCCCTACTTCTAGAAAAGGGTCTGCGACAGCTTCTGAACAGAGCAGGTGGCCAGCTCAGGAGTAACAGGATGTTGTAGGGAAACTCCACAGCCTCACTACCCGCTGGGCACCCCCCGCTCTGCATCTGGAGGAGACCAGAGCCTAAAATTCCACCACCGGCTGAACCTGTGCTTCTCTTTACCCCCTTCGGTACAAGCGTCGGCTATGGGCGACAGCCACAGATGAACGGGCACAGCGACGTTAGCCGACAGCCGTGATATGACTTTTCTAAGTTTTCATTTATCAAAATAAAATTGCAAACATTTAAAAATAACGCAATGAAAACATGCGTGTCTATGTTACCTATTCTGATTTACATTACAAGGAAAGCTGCCTGTAAAGTCAAACAAGCTTTCAGTGCTTTAAAGCTTTCCTCGTCACACAAGAGCAAAACGGACTCATCGTCAGTGCACAGCACAGACTGCCGTGCGGCCTGCGAGTGCCGGCTGTGGGCGAGGTGTCGTGGCCTGTGAGTGCCACACCCCAGTGGTTAAAAATTACAAGTTGTTTTTTCTTTGCCTGAGATGGAAATGCACACTTGCCCTCAGACTAAGCTGTTGATGGCTTTTCAGGGCCTGCTTTTCCTGACAGCAGTCTGTCGGCAAGCACTGCGATCCCTCCTCCCTGCAGAGAAAATCCCGGATGCTCCACTTCTCTCCGCCTCCCGGCCACGCCGTGTCCCGCCCGCCCGCGGGCCAGCAGGGACCCCCAGGAGGGTCTCTCTGCCGTCCTCTCTGGTCTCTGCCCCTCGAAGCTCTCGGAGAGCTCCTCAAAAGACACAAATCATTCCGAGCCGCACCCCAGCCTGAGGCTAACAACCGCCTGCACCAGTTCCCTCCGAGGCTGGGACAAACTGCCACCTGCGTGGTGGTTGGCAACAACAGACATGCGTGGCGTGCCAGTTCTGCGGCTGAAGTCCAGAATCCATCGCCCTGGGCTGGAATCAGCCTGTTAGCAGGGACAGGCTCCTTCTGGAGAGGTGAGCGGGGGTCTGTCCTTTGCCTCCTCTCCTAGCTTCTAGAAGCTGCCAGCATTCCATTGCTTGTGGCCACATGGCTCCCGTCTCTGCCCCGTGGCTGCCTTGCCTTGACTTCCCCTGTCTGCTCCGACTGTCCCCCACCTCATTTGTTCACTCATTCATAACGACCTCCCTCTTACGGGGATGCGTATGATTACATTCAGCCCCCCGCAGCAGACAATCTCCTCGTCTCAAGATGCTCACCCTGCTCACATCTGCAAAGCCTGTTTCTCGTCACATCGGGTTCCGGAGACGTGATCCCCCTCAGAGCCCGTTACCCAGCCTTCCGCACTGCTTTCCGTCCCACTTGGTAAAATCCAGAGTCTCACTGTGGCCATCAGACCTTATCAGTCTGGCTCCTGCCCCTCTCAGGCCTCATCTCATTCCACTTGTCTGCTCTCCCAGCACCCAGCCCACCCCTCTGGTCTGCTTTGGGGCCTTCGAGTGAGTGTGTGGCCCCCAGACCTTTGCTCTTGCAGCCCTTTTTGCTTAGAATGTTACTACTCTTGGCCTAATATGCTGAAGGAAAGAAAGAGGGAATGAGTGAGTGAATGAATGAATGAGTGAACAAATGAGTGACTAAGTGAATGAGTCAGTGAATGAATAAGTGAGCGAATTAATGACGGAGTGAACAAATGAGTGAATGAATGAATGGATGAGTGAATGAATGACTGAGTGAATGGATGAGTGAGTGAATGACTGAGTGAGTGAACGAATGAGTGAACAAATGAGTGACTAAGTGAATGAGTGAGTGAATTAATGAGTGAGTGAATGAATTAATGAGTGAGTGAATGAATGAGTGAACGAACATCTTGTCCCCAAGAGCTCAGGAAACAAGTTGGTGGCAAAAGTAGAATCGGCAGCGCAGGTTGGGATGATCTTTGCCTTCTCGTTTGCCCTAGAGAGTTGTCTGGTTCAAGACGTTTCGCCCAGTCTTTTTTCAGGTATCAGATAACCTCAAAACACATACGGCGCTGAGCTGTCCGTAGCTTTCTGGAAAGGCGTCGGGTCAGACGCTCGCAGCGGTCTGAATGGGGGCCCGCTAGGAATGACGTCCCACGCGACCATCCCCAGCCTCCTGGTTCTTACAGAAATCCGACCGTCCAGGGCATAGGTGTTGATTTTGACTTTGGAAGAGACTTCTTCTTCCAGGGGTTGATGAAGGCTCATGGTGGGCTTTGGTGGCAACCTCACAAAGCCCACTGCTAACAGTCTCCATCCCGCCCTGCGGACAGGAGGCCTGCCCACGGCTAGATGGCCTTTAGTTACCCCTGGCTCCGAGAGCAGCACTATCATCAGACAGAATTTCTAGCAGCCTATTATGGTGAAATCATAAATAGAAGACCCTTCCCCGCCCCTCGCCCCCAGCAGGCAGGATTCTAAGTTATGCATAGTCACACAGATCAATAGCAGTCACTGATATCGCAGACAATGACCTCCTCAGCTCGCTCTGGTTTGCCTGGGACATTCTCTGTCAGCGCTGTCAGTCAATCCTGCATCCTGGGGAAACAACCCCCTTAGTCCTAGATAAACCAGGACAGCTGGTCTCCCTAGTGGCAGCGTGGGGACACCAAGAGACATGGCCGTGGGGAAGCTCGCCGCAGCATTCATGCCCATGCAGGTTCCCGCCTGAGTCACCCCGGCAGCTCAGTGACACCCCAGATGACAGAAGGCGGGCGAGTCACTACTTACTGGCAAGCCCGAATCAACCTCGTGAGTGACTGTCCCGTCTCTGGGCAGACTTAGGTGCCACTCAATCTGCAGAGGAATTACTTCTAAATTGAGCGCGAGGGTTTCCAAATTAGTTTGGGATGATCTCACATCTGGACAGGAGGCACATGTCACTGAGCGGGAGTTGCGGGAACACAGGAGTGAGAAAAAATAGAAGGCTGTGTTCTTTGAGAAAACAATCTATTTTCATTCAAAAGACAGAGCCTATTTTTACAGAAATGACTGACTCACTTTATCTGTTTTTTTTTTTTTAATCATTGAAAAGGAAAAGAGCGGGTGTCATGGATTGCTTTAGAACCAAATAAAGATGTCATGTGGACCTTAGGTTTCTCATTCTGTTTATGTTATTCTAGCTACGTTCCAAATGCCACGTGTGAGCGTAAGGTTGATTCATTGCTGGGCTGCATTGCCCAAGGTCTTCCTACTTTCACAAGCAGAGCTTCCCGCAGAGCTTTCTCATGCCTCTGGGACACATGCGCACAGCTCGGCTCTCTGACCTGGTCACCCCAAGTTCTTGCTCTTGTTCCCCTGGGCTCTGAGCCTCATGCTTCAGGGCTTCCGGCTCTCTGGGGATAAATGAGGAAGGCCCAGAGACTCCCCTTTGCCCTGATGTCTCAGCGACTTTTGTCGTAGGTTTTCTAGTTCCCGGGCACAGGGAGGAAAAGCATTCCTTGTTATCGTCATGAGCTCTGGAATCAGACAGACCAGGGTTCGACTGCTGGTTCTGCCACTTGGCTGCACGTGACTACACACAAGTCACCTGCCCTCTCTGAGCTTCAGCTGCCTCATCTGTGAAATGGGGCCATTGAGAGCCTCTAACTCACGGGATTGTGGAGAGGGTTAAGTGTGACTGTCTCTGCAAGGGGCTTGGCTCAGTGCCTGGCCACGTGGCAAGAGCCCCACAAGTGTCGGCTCTCACTCTTTCTAACAGAGGAGGGCCTGGAGTCATTTATTTAGATGCTCCAGCAGTTGAGCCACTGGAATCAGATGCTGTTGGTGATAGAAAGCTGTAAGCTCCAGCCTAGCTCAGCTCCTTTGGCCTCGGGGCCCGTCCTTTTCCTGTCATAGTATCCCCATTCGTTACCTTTTCTTGTCATCTTGTTTAATAGCCATCTCCCCGGGACAGTGGGTCGCGTGTGTGTGTCTTTCTTTGCTGTTGTGTTCCCAGCGCCCAGCAGAGCTCTTGGTACAGAAAGAGACATGCCACAGTTATTTGTTGAGTGACTGAAAGACTGAGCGACCCAATGGGCAAACGGAACGACAGAATGACCGATGAAGTGATTCCATGAATGAATGAATGAACTAACTACATGCTTGAAATTGGCCATCTGCATTCAACGGGATCATATGAAAGTACTTTGCTGGCATGAGAACCGGTGGAACTGCCAAACACTGGATCTCATCTTGGAAACAGCAAGGTTTGGGGGAGGAGCTTAGATCATAGTAACTATTTTTGAGTATCTTGAAGAAAGCAGTTCTTTTTTCGTTTCCCGTCAGTGACGGGACAGGTGACAGTGCCCTGCTGTGCAGCGTCACTCACTGCACACGCATGCGGCCCTCCCGCTGCCCAGCCCCCCCCCCCCGTCCTGGATCTGTTTGACAGCCTCTGGCCTGGGCGCATCTGTCCTGGCCGGGTGACATCATGGCCAAGCCATGCGTCCTGGGCCGCGAGAACAACTGGGGAGGTCAACAGGAAGGCCTGGCTCTCGCGCCACCTGACTTCTGATAGCTCCGACTCTTTCCTGTCCTCCCCCCCCTTTCTGCTGGGTGAGCTCGCCGGTCCCTCTCGGGCCTTCCTCGGGGGGATTTGGCGACTTCATACCTTGCTCGTCAGCCACGGACATACACACGCATCTCTCGGGAGCTCTGGGATTCTGCCCCGGCTGTCACCGGGTGTACAAGGCGCCTGAACAACTGGGGAGGCCTGCTGAGCATATGGCCGTAGTGGCCTCGTGGGTTGTCGTTCCGTGGGAAAGGAAGGGCCCCCCGAAGAGATTCCCCAGGCTGGGAAAGCACAGCAGGGGGGCGGTGCCAGGAAGGCAGATATCAGCCCAAGGCAAAGAACACTCTAGCAACTAGAGCTGTCCCCAAAACACCTGGAACTGTCTGGCGAGGGAATGAGCTCTTTGACACAGGAAGCATCCAAGCAGAGGGTGGGCAGCACATCCTGTTGGGGGGCCATGGAGGTGGGGCGGTGCCCCCGTCTGAGCCCCTCTGTTTGCCTTGGCCAGATGCTTGCGGTCGATCCGAGGAGGTTTGCCCTTTGCCTGCCCGCTGCAGGCATGCGTGTGGACCAGTCTTCGCAGGTTCGGCCTGAGCACGTGACGGTTTCTCCTCCCTGGGAACAGAGGAGGCAACGTGGGAACTGTCATGCTGAAACTCCGAGAGATGCACCAGAGAGAACTGGGTGGACGTTAGAAAGAGGGGACTTTTGGGGGAGGCAGGGGACTGCAGGCGCTGCCCTGTGCCAAGCCATGGGCTGGGCGCTGGCCGCACACGCATTCCCCAACTCCAGCTTGGTTCCTCCCCGGTGACGGAGGGCCCATCACCTTGGGTCCTCTTCCAGGTTCACATGGCGGGTGGCAGAGCTCACTCCTCTGCAGATGGTAGGCTTCATAGTTCCTGCCTCTTCAGGGCCCCTGGACAGAAGGAGAGACGACGTCTGTCTGTCCCTTCTAGGCCCTCTTTTAAGGGGCTCACCTAAGTCAGCCCCCCGCCGGAAAACTTCCCTTCGGACGAACTTACTAGGGGCCTTAATCCCACCTGAAAGTCCCTTCACCTTTGCCGTAACACACGACATGACCCTGGGAGCCACACCCCATGCCTCCGCTGTGTGCCGTCGGTCAGGAGCAAGTCACGGGCACGGGGAGGGGGTGCAAGGGCCCAGCTCGGGGTGTCCGTCTTAGAACTCTGCCTGCGACAGGCACAGACCAGCCAGGGACGCTCTGGAAGCCAGGGGGAGTAAAGGCCGCTGCCTCCATCCCTCAGAGCCTCGGACAGGCCAGAGCACGACATCTCGCCCGAATCATCCAGCTGGCCCGCGCGACAGGGCGAAGACGCCCACGGATTTTCTAGGGCTGAGCGCTGGGCCCGCTGCACTTCCGCGGGGCGTCAGAGAAGGGGCGCGCTCCACCACGCTAGCAGGAAGGCAGCAGGACAGCCAGGGCGCCACCCGCCCCAGGGAGTGGCGACGCCCCGGACTCCGGGAGAGGGCGGCAAAGCCAGGGTAATGGGGGCGTTCTCACAGCGTCCCCTGCCCGCTAGGAGGCTGCGGGCAAGTCGCTGCTTTGGGTCCAGCGAGCAACGCTTTGTTTTCATCCAGATGTTTTAGCTTTATAGGCAAAGCCTTTCTGGATGTAGGAGGCCGTCCAGAAATCTGGAGAAGATTAGATCGTTATTTTAAAATTAAAATTACCATGAAGATGACAGGAAAGAAACCAGAAAAAAATTCCAGTTGTGAACAGTTCACATCTACAAGGGACCAGTGGTGGTCCCAGTTGATACAAACGAAAATATATTACAGGGTTCGTGTATATTTATATCAGTTGATTAAAATATACTCTGTAGCCCATGGATTGTTTATATCTACAGACCCTTACTGTTAGGTATTTTTTAATGAATACAGTATGGAAGAAAAAGTCATAACCAAATAGACGCCATCACTCAAGTTTGCACATCGAAACCACTTGGGTCATGCTTGCTATATTGTAACGATACAAACATCCTCATACAAAAGACACTCTGTAAAAAAAGACACTTGCATTCGAATGTTTATAGCAGCACAATTCACAATCACAAAGATGTGGATACTACCCAAGTGCCCATCAATACATGAGTGGATTAATAAAATGTGGTACATGTACACCGTGGAGTACTACTCAGCTATGAGAAACAACGGTGATCTAGCACCTCTTGTGTTTTCCTGGCTAGAGCTGGAACCCATTCTGTTAAGTGAAGTATCCCAAGAATGGAAAAACAAGCACTACGTGTACTCACCAGCAAATTGGTATTAACGGATCAGCACCTCAGTGGACATGGAGGAGTAACATTCATCGGGTGTCGGGCAGGTGGGAGGGGGGAGGAGGGGATGGGTGTATACAACCACAATGAGTGAGATGTGCACCAACTGGGGATGGACACGCTTGAGGCTCTGACTCGGGAGATGGGGACAAGGCAACACACGTAACCTAAACATTTGTACCCCTATAATATGCTGAAATAAAAAAAATTAAACAACATCATTGTGAGCCATGATTATTACAGATTTAGGAGAGTGTCTGTCGTGGAATCCAAAGATCTGGGTTTCAAGGTCTTGCTCTGCCCCTCTCTAGCCTTGTGACTCTAGGCAAGTCACTGCCCCCCCAGCACAGCGCTTCAGACACAGAGCAAACCGCAGCAGACCAACCAGTTACTGGTTCCCAGCCACTCCCCCTCTCGCTCGATGGTGACGTGAGTTTACCCACCAGCTACCGTGTTTCCCCGAAAACAAGACAGGGTCTTATATTTATTTTCCCTCAAGAAGACACCCTAGGGCTGATTTTCAGGGGATGTGTTATTTTTTTATGGACAGTACAACAATCTACACTGCTGATTCAAATAGAGTGAAGTCGTCTTCTTCTGGAACATCATCCTCACTCTCCAAACCCCGAATCCCATCCTGAATGTCTTGCGACTCTGTTTCCTTTAGAACCACCGGCCCCGATCTCTCCTGTCGAGCACTGGAGCTGTCACGGGGCGGATGAGAAGGGCTGCTCGTGTTCTTTCCCGCTCCGCGACGACACGCATGGGTCGTGCAGACGCTGCGCAGCCACGCCCGGCACCAGGGCTGATTTTCGGGGTGGGGCTGCTATGGCGCACGTGCTCAGACATCTGCTGGGGCTTGTTTTGTGGGTAGGGCTGATTTTGGGGGAAACATGGTAGCTTCCTAGTGGGATCTGTTGATGTCCTCGCTGTGAGCTACATAGTAAATTACACCCCCATTTCTCTGCTTAAAACACTCTGTGACCGCCCTGTCCAATGCGGTAGCCACTAGCCCACGTCAGCTACTATGCTTTTGCGAGGTGGCCAGTCTGAATGGTGACATGTAGTAAGTACGAAACATACACCAGATTGCAAACATGAAGCACACACACACACATACACACACAAAGTGTAATTCATCTCGACAGTTGTTTATATCAATCACAGGTGGAAATGCCAACATTTTGGTTATATTGGGCTAATAGAATATATAATAATTATCCCACCTGTTTCTTTTTGATTTTTTTAATGTGGTTATTAGAAATTATAAAATTACATACATGGGCCAGGCAGGCGCTGTGGCTCACACCTGTAATCCTAGCACTCTGGGAGGCCGAGGAGGGCGGATCACTTGAGCTCAGGAGTTCAAGACCAGCCTGAGCAAAAGCGAGACCCCTGTCTCTACCAAAATAAATACAAGGAAACTAGCTGGACAACTAAAAATATATAGAAAAAATGAGCCAGGCGTGGTGGCGCATGCCTGTAGTCCCAGCTACTCGGGAGGCTGACACAGGAGGATTGCTTGAACCCAGGAGTTGGAGGTTGCTGTGAGCTAGGCTGACGCCAGGGCACTCACTCTAGCCTGGGCAACAAAGCGAGACTCTGTCTCATAAAAAATAAATAAATAAAATTACACGAGTGGCTCACATGATGTTCCAGCTGGAAGGCTCTTGTCCAACACGTCACATGTCAAATAGCCCACTGTTCTCCGAAAAGAATTTAAACTCCTTCTAGTGGCTCACAGGGCCCTGCCCAGCTTGCCCAGGTCCCCTCAGGCCACCCTCCCTGCCCCCGCACCTGACCCCAGGCACGCCACGCCCGTGCCCACCTCGGCGTCTTTGCACCGGTGACTCCATCCTCCGGCGATGTTCCATCCCGGCCACCTCACCCCCAGCTGACTCATCCTCTGCGTTTAGGCTTCGGCTCACATGCCACCCGCCTTCCCAGACCACCTGATCAAAAGGGACCTCGTCCAGGGCGCCTCTCCCCACTTGCTCCCCTGGGCAGGCAGGCCCTGCCACCCTCCGCCGCCTGGGCTAGCCGTGCGCTCACCCGGCCAGTGCCTTTCTCCCCCGCCCCTGGAACGGACGCCGTGTGAGGGCGGAGACCTTTCTGTCCATGCGAGGCTGCAGTTCAGCTCAGGACCTTAAGCTAACCCACAGCAGCTCCCAACCCCATGTGCGTTCATTGAATCACCTAATTTACGAACCGTGAAAAGAGTCAGAAACCCTAGGTAGGACAAACCCAGCGCCAAGGACGATCACAGCATCCTCTTGCTCCAAGAGCTTCCTCTTTGCCTCAGAACGACCCTCTGCCATCGTTCCGGGGGGTCCAGCAGCTGGAAGCACCAGATCTGCAGCTAGCAACCCTGAACTTGAACTTCAGCCCTGCCACGCGCTAGCCATGTGACCTGGGATAACGCTCTGGACTGTTCAGAATTTCCATCATCTCTCAGAGTGGCTGTCTTGAAGTTCGAGTAAGCTAAGAGCTTGGTAGACCAGAGGGACCCCATGTTAGCTGTTAGACCAAGACATTCTCCAAAGGGAAGGACTGTCTGGTTTGCCTGGGTGTCTCCTGCACCCATCACAGGGCTTGGCTTAAGGCAGATGCCCCCAAACTGCTCGATGGATGAATGAATGCTTCTCATAAGCCCCGGCACCTACAAAGCAATGAATCTTGTGGAAATCAGATCTCTCTACCCTTCCAACCTGGAAAAAAGATCCATCATCTCCTTCCACAGAGAAGCGATGAGGGCTGCAGGGCTAGCGTGCAATGCCCCCACTTGCCCCGTTTTCCCGAACAATCCCACGTTGTAACTGTCTGTCCAGGTGTCTGGCCACGTCTCTAACTATAGGTCTCTGGAACACGTGGGTTGAGAGTAGGGAGCAAAGGACCAGAGTGAGCATCCTCAGCTGCAGAGAGCAGAGAGCAGAGATCACCTCTCTGCCTCCAGCAAAGAGTCTTTTTCCAGAAGGGAGGGGAGGGGCCACCCCAAGCAGCAGCTCCTGATTCTCACATTCTGGGAAACCACCGTCACTCGGATCTGCCTCCCCGGCTGTACCTGGATCCAAGGGTGAAAACAAGGGAAG
This sequence comes from Mirza zaza, assembly GCA_008750895.1. Taxonomy (NCBI): domain Eukaryota; kingdom Metazoa; phylum Chordata; class Mammalia; order Primates; family Cheirogaleidae; genus Mirza; species Mirza zaza. Next base: position 70,031 of record VSMD01134631.1, read on the forward strand.
AGTGTGAAAGTTGAGCAAACGAGCATTATCCTGTGGAACAATGATGTTTCAAGACGGGCGAGGCGGGCGGCCGGGAGGGGAATGGGAAATGACTTCACCGGGCCGGCTTTCTGCCAGGTACCAAAGGGATAAGACTCGCCTTTGTTATACTCCTGGCTTCTGTTCCCCTAGCTCTGAAATTTAAAAAGCTTCTGGCATAACATCCCAGTGTAGCGCTATTGTTCCTAGGATTTGCTACTGAAAGGACTGTTCACGTGGGAACCTCCTGTCCCGGGCCAGGCTTCAGTTGGCTACTGTTTATTTGCACGCTGGTTTAACATGCAGCCCACCTTGGAAGTTCGGACAAACCAGGACAGGTGTGCTGTTGCACCATCTCTCCGCATTCTCGCCTTGCCTGCAGGTAGAAAGTAGAGGATGGTTATCAGAGACCAGGAGGGTGGCGTGGGGAGTGAAGAGAGGTTGATTAACGGGAACGAACATTTAATTAGAGAGAAGGAAAACGTTCTACTATTCCACAGCACAGTAGTGTGACTGTAGTTAAAAACAATCTAGTGTATATTTCAAAACAGCTCAAAGAGAAGATTTGAAATGTTTCCAACACACACAAAAAAAATGATAAATGTTCAAGGTGATAGAAATCCTAATGTGATCATCACACATTGTGTGCACACGTGTCAAAATATCACACATGCAATGTGCAATGGTTACATATCAATCAATCAATAAAAAAAAGCCAGAACCCAACCTCCATGCACGCACCGAATGCGTGCCGAGCCTGCCCCGCAGGCCGGGCGTTTGAGGCTATAGCTGGGGTCGAGCGAGACAGAGGTCAGTTAGAGCAGAAATCCGTGAAAGAAGAAACAGGCCATCCATCCGTCACCTTGGAAAAGACAAGCCACAAATGGAAAGCCCTCTTTGCAGGAATGTACAGGAAGGAACCACAATTAAAGACCCCTGGTCGAGAGTTTGGACCGCTGGAGATGACGAGAACTAAACTGGAGGACGAGTTTAAGGAGAAAAAAAGTCCTCCAGTAAGATAGAAAACCCCAGAGTGTGGCCTGTAGCCCACCGCCCAGGCCTGCAAAATCTGTCCCAAATGGTGCACTTTGAGACCACTCCGCAGACTGCCGGCTGCGTTTTATTTTAGCCCACCGGAATCCCGGGATCTGGCTCCAGGATCTGGTGGGGAGCCCCGCCACACCCAGGACAGAACACCTCCTGTCCTGAAGGTATTCCCTTTAGGACAGAAAGGGCTTGTGTTTGCTCCTCCGTCAGGGCAGGGGCCAAAATGCCTCCAGGAGTCCAGGCCTGTGGAACCGTCTCACCAGAGACTCGGCTTCCCAGGCAAGGCATGGTGGGGTGCGGGGTGCCGGGGTGGCCTGGCCACTTGTGCCCAAGGACACCAGGTCTGGGGGATGGTGCGAGGACACGGCACTGGAAGGAAGTGCACAGTCGATGGAAGCTTGCTAGCCTGGCCTGCCGGCCCCATCTGCCTGGAGATCACAGGCTCCGTCTGACCGCCAGGGCCCTGCGCCGTCCCCCAGGTGCGCTCTCGGCCCCTCCCTCAGGCGGGCCAGTCACCCTCTCCCTCACTTCGGCTTCTGTCCACCTGGAGTCGTAACAATGACAACGCCCGGGAAAGCGTGTCCACAGGAGCATTTATAAAATCAGGAGAGAGCTGTCTTCCTCGCAGAAGAGGGAAGATCTGTGTGTTAAAGCAAGTTATGAGAAAGCAGCTTAATAGTCTACAAAGGTTACGTTTTTGTTTGGTTTTGAGACAGAGTCTGATTCTGTCACCCAGGCTAGAGTGAGTGCCATGGCATCAGCCTAGCTCACAGCAACCTCAGACTCCTGGGGTCAAGCGATCCTCCTGCCTCAGCCTCCCGAGTAGCTGGGACTACAGGCATGCGCCACCATGCCCGGCTCATTTTTTCTATATGTTTTTAGTTGTCCAGCTAATTTCTTTCTATTTTCTTTTTAGTAGAGACGGGGGTCTCTCTCTTGCTCAGGCTGGTCTCGAACTCCTGACCTCCAGCGATCCTCCCGCCTGGGCCTCCCAGAGTGGTGGGATGACAGGCACGAGCCACCACGCCCGGCCTTTTTTGCTTTTTTCAAAGGACAGCTCCCTGGAGCCTCATGCCGTCCCCGCGCTTGCAGAGCGCGCCAGGCCCGGAGAGGGCGGCCGGGACCGGGCTCCTGCGGTCCACCTGCCCCGCCGCAGGGCAGGAGGGGCGCCCGCCCGGGGGACAGCTCAGCGTCTATTTTCGGACCGGCTCCCTAAAAATACCTCGCCCTCCCGCCCGGACGGTGCTCGCTGTTGACCTGAATGGGTCCCGCGCGCCCGCCCCGCCCCGGCTCGCGTCCTTTAAAGGAGGGCGTGGCCACCAGAGGGAGGGGGACGGCCGCGCGCTGGGATTGGCCCGCCGAGCGCGAGCGCCCGCGAGGATTGGCTGGCGCGGTTTGGGGGGAGCCCCGGCTCTCCAATTAAAGCGGCCCGGGGCCCCGCCCGCGCGCAGAGCCGCCCCGCCCGCGCGCGGACGGGCGTCCGGTCCCCGCCCTCTCGGCCGAGCTGCTGCGGGCGCCGCGTCGCCGCCGCCCGGGGAGAGGATGGCGAAGGCGGCCAAGGACCTCAACCCCGGCGTTAAGAAGGTGAGCGGAGCCGTCTGCGCTGCATCCAGGCTCCGTCCGCGTCCCGCGCCGGCCCGGGGAGACTCAGCGGGTCCCGGCCGGCGGGGCAGCCAGTGGCCGGGAACGGTGCGGGTCTGGGCCGGCGGGGCAGCCAGTGGCCGGGAACGGAGCGGGTCTGGGCCGGCGGGGCAGCCAGTGGCCGGGAACGGTGCGGGTCTGGGCCGGCGGGGCAGCCAGTGGCCGCGAACGGTGCGGGTCTGGGCCGGCGGGGCAGCCAGTGGCCGGGAACAGTGCGGGTCTGGGCCGGCGGGGCAGCCAGTGGCCGGGAACGGTGCGGGTCTGGGCCGGCGGGGCAGCCAGTGGCCGGGAACAGAGCGGGTTTGGCTGGCAGGCGCATGCATGCAGCGTGCACTCGCCGAGCCATTGAGTGGAGTCCTTGCAAAAAGGGTCTTAGGTGATGCTAGTTCAAATTTAATTAAGATGAAACTTTTTTTTTTTTTTTTTGCAATCTTATGGTCTGCTGAGCTCAAAACTTTCGCTTCCCCTCCGCTGCCCCTCAGGCGGTCGAGGGGAGGACTGGAGGGCTGCAATGTTCACACACAAGGAGCCTCCCTTGGTGTCATCCTACTGTTCTGTGCTTTTCCTCCAATACAGACACGCACTCCTACACACGCACACGCGCACATAAAACCAGTGTCTCTAGTTGGCGATGTTGGCAGTGGCCGCAGATCCAGCGCAAGGAAACGGATTTCTGTCCCCCGGAGGTCTGTGCGTTTTTCCTTTTCAACAAGGGCTGGCTGGGAGCCCAAAGGTCACAGCTAAACTGTTGCACACGGGGCTTGCGGCTGTAGCTCCCCGCCCCCACGGCCAGTGGCTTACCTGGATGCAGGTGGGGGGGGGTACCAACTGGACGCTTACACTTAGAGGACCTGTGAATAAGGAGGGGGCAGAGAGACAACCCGGGCATTACAGATTGGGAAACTGAGGCCCAGGGTGACAGAGTTAGTTCCAGCAGGCAGCAGAGTGTAAGGAAAGCCTTAGGCATTCAAACCCAGCCCTGCTTGCTGCATTTTAACTGCACGGTGTCGGCCAAGTCACTCTTCTGAGCCTCAGTTTCCTTGTCTCTGATGTGGGAGTGGCAGGCCGCACTCCTTCACTATCCACAGTAGCAGGAAGAGTGACACTGCGGGGTCACCTCCCAAAGCAGTCATCATTAAACTCTCATCTCAGGGAGTTTAGTCTTGCAGGGCAAAGACTAATCCTGAAACATTTGCCATTACCTGCAAGGTAGAATGGGGGTGGGGAAGACTATGTCAGGATCGAAATAAAAGTGCCAGCCGGCCGCTGAGAGGCTCAGCATTCAGCATCTAGTTTATAGAGCTGCGCTAGTCAACAGACAGCCCGCCCCAAACCTCCACACGGAATGCACTGGATCTTTCTGACTTCATCCGGGCATCTTTCTGGAATGTCCCGTGCCTGGTGGCATTTGCCAGACTATTTGCAGAATCAAGTCATCTCTCCTGTGGAATTCCCATGCGCTTTAGACCTTTGGAAGATAACCTATTAATTTCTACCTAGTAGGGAGTTCATGCATGCTGCGCTTGTCTTTCTCTACACGTTTTTCTGAACTCCTAAGGGCCAACCTGTCTTGCTCTCCTCTGTCCCAGCACAGCACACCACGGCACACACAGCAGGACCCAAAAAGCTATGAGTGAGCCACTGAGAATATCTGTCCAGCTAAGACAGCAGTGTTTGCGTAGGGCACGTTGTATGCATTATTATTTCTTATCTTGATGTAGCACTGTGCTATTTGGGAATCTGACGGCCTCCCGAATTCTGTGGAAGTAGAAGAGTTCAGGGCTAAGCAGGCCGAGTTCCGTTGTCCTCCAGAAAGTAAAATGATTTCTGGGTATTTTGAATCTAAGCTGGCTGATGGTTAAACGTGTGACGTGAGACGAGGTATATGGAAACCATCCCCTCCTCAGCACGGGTCTGGGCCACTGCTCGGAGGAAGCCTTGTTTTTATTTTCCTTTTCACAGGGGAGTATGAGTATCCAGATTAGAGGTGGAACATGTTCTCCTTCTTGTCATCCTCTAGTGCCAATTTCCTTGGCCTGCAAAGGGTTTATTTTCCATTTAGATCCAATTACAGGCTTAGAGAAAGAATGTGGTGGGTACAGATGAAAGGGCAGATATTGTTTACCTCTTGGGACTGCAGCAATGGGGAGAAAGATCACCGCCCTCTAGAGTAACCAATGCCTTCGATGCAGAAAGCCTAGGGACGGGCAGAGAGTTGGGAAGAAGCTCGCCTTGCTGAGCAGAACGTCTGGGACGTGATTAAGCACTGCGTCACATCAGCAGCACGCTGAAAAGTGTTTATTGCATATTTACTTCTTAAATCTGCAACCGCAGGGGCGTTTTATATCATTTGGCTTCAGGATGCCTAATCACACTTAGACATTTGGAAACAATGTCATAGACGCTAAAGAGGTGCAAGGGACCTTTTCACAAAATGAGAAATGGCTTAAAACGGCACACCGTCTGCACTGCCCCGGCCTCCAGGGGTGAGGTGGGGGGGACCCCTAGCAACTGTAAGATCATGAAAAGATCTTCAACAGAGAACATAAAATCCAAACACTGGAGCAGCCTTACAGGCCACCTGACCAACCTCACACAGGCTAAGGGACTCACTGGGAGTCAGAGACACGCATAGTCACAGAGCTTAGGGGGTCCCCAACTCTTCTCATCCTTATGAAGTCAAATGCACCCATCGGCGGATCTTGAGCTGTCGTTTGTTTTTCTACCAGGAAAAAGAGATTTCCTAGCACAGAGAGTTCCCAGAGAACAGGGGAATTGCCAAGAGTCCTTGTCAATGAAGGGCCTTGCAGGCCAAATGTCATTTTTAAAAAACTTGAGTGTGTTTAGGGGCGTACCAGTACAGTTTTGTTACATGGGCATGTTGTGCAGCGGTGGGCTCGGGGCTTTGAGTGTGCACCAAAGTCTTGGTGAAGCCGGTCACTATTATGGATTTGTTCTGCTGCTGTTTATTAAGGGTGCTGGTTATGAATTAGCACAGGCTTTGGCCTCGGGTCCAGGTTCGAATCCCGGCTCTACCCCGTACTTAGTTGTGTGCTCTGGGGCACACTGATTATCTTTGGGGTGGTGCCCGCACCTCACTGGAAGATTGAGGAACAATAGCAGCGTCTAGCTCCCCAGGTGGCTGTGGTAATTACATGAGATGACGTAGATAAAGGGCCTAGTGGGAGCACTCAGTTGAGGTAGCCGCCGTCATGGCTGCGGGTGGTGGCGGCGTGTTTCAGTGGGTGTGTAGATGCTGCAAGGAGCCGTTTGGTGAATGAAGGACACACCTTTATTTATGACGGTCCCATCTGAAGAGCAACCAGCTTTCATTCAGCCGGCCCTAAGCCAGTCGCTCAGCCATGAGAAGCCAGGACCGTTGACCTTGACCTTAGGACTATGGCCTTGACCTTGCCTTCGTTCTCACCCGGCTGAGGGACCGTCTGCCTCCACCAGCAGAGAGTCTCTCCTCTCTAACATGCGTTGACCGTCTGTGACCATTTCACTCTGGAGTCACAAAATAATTTTGGGGGGGCCTGGAAAGGGACTTGGAGCTCTTCTTCCACTTTTAGATAAGGAAACTGAGGCCCAGAGGGGTCTGGCTCACAATCCAGGTTTGCTGAGAAGGGGCACTGGAGCCAGCCGGGCTCTGCCAGAGCACAGACCCCCTGGACTGTCCGGGAGCCAACTGCAGGGACTTAGAAAGGACTAGAAGGAAGACGACGCTGTCGCCCAGGCGTGGGCCCAGTGAACTTGCTTCGGAAGGTCTGTTTCTCGCCCCTTGGCGGGGCGCCCAAGGGACATGCAATGATCACACTGCTGGTGCACTGCCAGGTTCCGCCGGGCACCTCTCTGCGCCCTGCTCCGCATCGCGGCCCTCCGGCTTTCCTGTCCTGGGGCCAGCCCTTCCCTCTGCGCTGCGCTCGGCCCTTCCTGCCTCCCCCGCCAGTTCCTGCGGGCGCAGGGCTGCTGGCATGGCACCGGGCGCCGGGCCAACGTAAACACGGCCCGTCCAGGATCGCCCTTGGCTCCCTCGGTCTTAAAAACATATTAAACTGTCACTTAAAGCTCTTAATCGCCGAGAGACCCTGGAGCCATGCCCATAGGTGTGTAAGCAGCTTAGCCCCAAAAGCCACCCTTAATTAAGGAAAAAAAAGGAAAGAAATTGTCCAAGTTCCTCTTAAAGGATGTCCGAAAGCAGACGCTCAAGACACTGCTCTGTAAGTTGCGATTCGTGTCCTGGTCTGCAGGTGTGTCTGAATTTGTGGGCTTGGGGGCTGACAGTTGACTTTTCCCAACATATCCGCCACCTGTGGTGTCCAGAGCAAGGGAAAGGGTTAATCACAGATCACCAGCTAAGGTGGCTCACGCCTGTCATCCCAGCACTCTGGAGGCCGAGGCAGGCGGATCGCTGGAGGTCATGAGTTCGAGAGCAGCCTGAGCAAGAGCGAGACCCCGTCTCTACTATAAATAGAAAGAAATTAGCCAAACAACTAAAAATAGAAAAAAGTGGCCGGGCACAGTGGCACATGTCTGTAGTCCCAGCTACCTGGGAGGCTGAGGCAGGAGGATCGCTTGAGCCCAGGAGTTGGAGGTTGCTGTGAGCGAGGCTGATGCAATGGCACTCTAGCCTGGGCAACAGAGTGAGACTCTATCTCAAAAAAAGAAAGAACCAAACTCAGGCCTCCATGATTCCAAAACATAGGCTCTTTCCACCATACAAGAAGCAAGAAGGCATTCATGAGAAGCAGAAATCTAGTGCCTAGGGACTGAGATCATTCCTGTGAGCATGACACACAAGCTCTTCCAACTCACTGAACTCACTGACCGTCCCATCCCGAAACTGCCCAGCACTTGCGCTATGTCACCGGGCATCTATCTGTACCTCTCTGCACACCAGACAAAGAAAGCTTTGGCCCCCGTCACATAAATTTGAGTCTGGTAGAGTCCATTTACCATAAGGCAGGAGAAGGGCTAAGTAGTGTCAGGATTCTACCGTGTTTCCCCACAAATCAGCCCTCCCCACAAAACAAGCCCCAGCAGGATGTCTGAGCACGTGTGCGATAGCAGCCCCACCCCGAAAATCAGCCCTGGTGCCGGGCGTGGCTGCGCAGCGCATCTGCACAACCCATGCGTGTCGTCGCGGAGCGGGAAAGAACACGAGCAGCCCTTCCCATCTGCCCCGTGACAGCTCCAGTGCTCGACAGGAGAGATCAGGGCCGGTGGCTCTAAAGGAAACAGAGTCGCAAGACATTCGGGATGGGATTCGGGGTTTGGAGAGTGAGGATGATGTTCCAGAAGAAGACGACTTCGCTCTATTTGAATCAGTGTAGATGGTTGTACTGTACTTAAAAAAATCACACATCCCCTGAAAATAAGCCCTAGGGTGTCTTCTTGAGGGAAAATAAATATAAGATCTGTCTTATTTTCGGGGAGACACAGTATGATTCCGTGTGTTCCTCGACCTCCCCGCTCCCTTTCTTGCTTTCCTGCCCAGGCTTCGGAGCCACGTCCCAACTCCGGCATCTCCCAGAGTCCCAGGGAAATGAGTGTGACAGTTTCCCCAGTTACCGTATTTTAAGCAGGGCCTTTGGGAAGAAGCCACCAAATTGAAAAGAAGCCTGGGGCCGAGGGGACTGCGGGCAGCTCTCAGGCCCCACAGCGACCGGCGGCCCCTGCAGCTTCCTGCAGCGGTGCCCTGGTAGACCAGTTGCCCATGCTCCACGAGACGTCCTATAGGGACAATGAGATGCTGTGAGCTGGGCTTTTTTCCTGGTGTGCATGTCCCGGACACCAAAGGGCAGGAGCTCAGGCTGACTCATGACCCTGGGAAAAGCCTGTGCTTACGAAGAGAGCAGCTATTTGGGCTGATGACTCGGTGGCGTTTCTAGGTACTGAGGCATGAAGCTGACCGCCCTGCCAGGTGGCCGGTCCTGGGCGTCTGCCAGTGGGAAGAAGTGGAGGGACGGGGGACCCCCAGCGTGGCCTCACCTTGGAGAAGAGCCACCTGCCAGCAGGGCTCGCCGCGCTCCCCGCCCAGCCCCAGCCCACCCCTGTGGCCCGCCAGGCTCAGTGTTAGGGGCCTGGCTCCTGCGGGAGGAGAAGTGAACCCAAACAAGGAAAAACACTGTGTCTTTATAGCCCTGACCTCCAACTGAAATCGGTGCCGCCCTCTGTGACAAGTGATGGGGAGGCCCTGAAGGTTAGCAGCCTCTGTGCCCCAGATGCCAGCGGGAGTCGGGGTTTCCTGCCTGTCAAAGCTCAGACAGAGCCTTGCTGTGTCACTTATACATCGTGTGTATGTGTACATGCACATGTGTATGTATATATTGTGTGTATGTATGTGTAAATGTGTGATACATTTATACATACATTTATACATAATGTATCGTTTATACATTGTATATATGTGTACATACATATGTATATGTATATATGTATGTATTGTGCATATGTATAAATGTATCATACATTTATACATAATGTGTCATTTATACATTATCCATCCCTGCTCTGAAATGACAGTAATTAGATCCACTGCTACATCTTATTCACTACTCTGATAAAGACACATGTTACTACGTCACAGATTTGCTTTCATGTATTTGTGCTATCTCAGTAATATTGATTTTCCTTGTAATTTTATTTTATGCCTTTAAAACATCGTTCTGAGAAGAGATGCTCTCATGTCCAGACAGCCTAAAGAACCCCCAAATATTAGGACCCCCTCATCAAGATAAAGTTTTAAAAGTAGTATACACACGTACACACAGAAAATATACACATATGTGCACATGTAAATGTAACATGCATACACACGTAGCTATGGCGGATTAAGATCCGAAGCTCTCAGAGTAAACAAACTGGGTTCAAATCCCAGCTCTGCCACTATCTCCTATTATCTCAAACAAGTCGTATTAGCTCTGATCCTCAGTTTCTTCATCAATAAAATGGACCTGAAAGTTGTTGTACTACTCATAATCATCTAAGTTCAATTTTTTTTTTTTTTTGAGATAAAGTCTTACTCTGTCACCCAGGCTAAAGTGCAGTGGCAGCATCATAGCTCACAGCAACCTCAAACTCCTGGGCTCAAGCGATCCTCCTGCCTCAGCCTCCTGAATAGCTGAGACTACAGGCATGTGCCATCAAACGGGGCTAATTTTTTTAAATTTTTTATAGCTGTTGCCCAGGCTGGTCTTGAACTTCTGGTCTCAAGCAAGCTGCCCACCTCAGCCTTCCAAAGTGCCAGGATTACAGGTGTGGGCCGCCATGCCTGGGCAGTTATTTAAGTTCTTAGCACAGAACTTGAGACATAATGAATGAATATCAAACATGGGTATCATCACCATTAAAAGAGCTAATGAAATGGTAAAGAAAATAAAAACGCTACTTTGATGAAACTTTTTTTAACCCACCTGTGATTTGGCCGACTTTAAGAATTTATTTGATTCAAACATATTGCACAATTATTATATGCCAGGGGCAGAGCTGGGAAATGGGGACATTAAAAGGAAAGGCACCCCCAAATCTGATGGTGTCAGAAAAGGAACAGCCCAATCAAATCAGGAAAGAATCGTAGCAGTGCCTGGAGCCCTTGACCAGAGGTACACATGTGGGACTGTGGGACTTCAGGAAAGGAAGGACTTGATCTTGCCTGGGGAGGCCCGGGCAGCGTCCCCAGGAGGGGACATTTGAACTGAGTGTTGAGAGATGAGGGTGAATGAGCTGTCGGGATCGGGTCACAGTCCAGGTTTACACCTTGCAGACCTGACACCCGTACTCTCCCTCCCGTTCGATTTCCAACTTGGGGGAGATCGCCCACCTGCATCCCATGTCCCCACCCACCCACAAGGTGCACAGCTTTTATTTGCCCATCAGAAAGTGTGGTCCTCTTCCTCGGAGCCTGAAACCTTTGGGGCGGTGGGATGGCAGGTTCCGCCCAGCGGGCAGGTGGAAGACTTGTCACAGCTTTGGCTTCAGGTTCTCCTGAGCCCAACACCGGAGTCCCGCAGACTCGCCCCCACTGAGCTTGAATTTTTGCAGGAAGATATAGATTCATGGCTGGGTGTGGTGGCTCGCACCTGTCATCCTAGCACTCTGGGAGGCCGAGGCGGGAGGATCGCTCAAGGTCAGGAATTCGAGACCAGCCTGATCAAAAGTGAGACCTGTCTCCACTAAAAATAGAAAGAAATTAATTGGCCAACTAAAAATATATGGAAAAAATTAGCCGGGTGCAGTGGCTCATGCCTGTCATCCTAGCACTCTGGGAGGCTGAGGCAGGCGGATTGCCCGAGGTCAGGAGTTCAAAACCAGCCTGAGCAAGAGCGAGACCCCATCTCTACTATAAATAGAAAGAAATTAATTGGCCAACTAATATATATAGAAAAAATTAGCTGGGCATGGTGGCGCATGCCTGTAGTCCCAGCTACTCGGGAGGCTGAGGCAGGAGGATCGCTTGAGCCCAGGAGTTTGAGGTTGCTATGAGCGAGGCTGACGCCACGGCACTCACTCTAGCCTGGGCAACAGAGCGAGACTCCGTCTCAAAAAGAGAAAAAGAAAACAGCCCCAGCCAGGCTAGACGACTCGCCCACGGTCGCGGAGCTGGTCAGTGAAGGAGCCGGATCAGAGTCTAGGGCACCTCAGCGTCTCAAGTTCGGAAAGACGTCTGAAAGCTCTGTGCTGTCTGACTACGCCGTGCAAAACCTCCCGGGAGAAGAACCGGGCAGCCGGAAGCTGTCGGACGCGAGCAACCCTCCCGAGGATGCCCCTCTTTCCCCGAGTGTGTCCCTACAGCCGCAGGCCCCATGGGCTCCGCGGTGTCACTGGACACGAGAGGGAGCGGAATGGCGTCAGGAAGCAGGAGAGCAAAGGAGAGGCGCCACAGGGCAAGGACAGCCTCGACTCCTTCTTGCCAGGGACAGAGAATCCCCAGGGGCTGGAGAGAGGGTCGAGAACATGCGGTGGAGGACGCAGCCCCGCCGCGCAGTGGCGGCGCCATTGACCCGTGGGACCCTCGTGGGGCCCACATGGCGCCTGCCACCTGGGCCAGCGTAGGAGAGCGTGGGTGCCCGGGCGGGTTGGGGGCCTCCTTGGTAGCTTTTCCAAGGAATCTTAAGATGAACAAAGGAATGAAAGTAGAGGAATGGGGGCAGGCAGCATGCCAAACCAGACGCTGAATTTATCTTTTTTTTTTTTTTGGAGACAGAGTCTTGCTCTGTCGCCCGGGCTAGAGTGCCGTGGTGTCAGTCATGCTCACAGCAACCTCAGACTCCTGGGCTCAGGCGATCTTCCTGCCTCAGCCTCCCGAGTAGCTGGGACTACACCCATGCGCCACCATGCCCAGCTAATGTTTTTTCTCTATATTTTAATTGGCCAATTAGTTTCTTCCTATTTATAGTAGAGACGGGGTCTCGCTCTTGCTTGGGCTGGTCTCGAACTCCTGACCTCCAGCGATCCACCCGCCTCAGCCTCCCAGAGTGTTAGGATGACAGGCGTGAGCTACTGCGCCCGGCCCAGACCCTGAATTTTTGACGTACGTTCCCAAGTTTTATTCCCCGTCTTCAAACTTGTCTACAAAAAGATTGGCCTCAGGGCGGTGGAGGAGCCCAGCCTTGATTCTCTCTCCTTTTCCAAGCAGCTAGCTGGAGCCTTCGTCTGAGCCCTCCGCGGCCCCCTCTTGCTGGCTGGGAGTCTCCTGAGAGCAAAGCCCGAGGTTTCGGGGCGGGGCTGGCCCTCCCGAGACGAGAGCCAGAGGCGCCTGGAAACTGGCTGAAATTTGGTGCAGACGACTCACAGCTCAGACCCATATCTACTTCACGTTTCTAGTCCTTGATGAATATTTATACCAAAATAGGGCCAGTGGAAAAGCTCCGTCAGTGCGGATCTTGAGAGTTTTTGCCTTTCCTCAGCCACGTTGACCAACTCAGGAAAGTGCCGGAATCATTGCCAAGTACATGCTCTTTGAAGCGCAAGAAATTCTGAGGCGGCCTTGCACTCGTCATGTTTCTTCTTATCCTGAAGACTCGAGCGTTGTTGGCGCTCTCTTCCTTAAAAGCGCTCAGTATCAACGCCCCCCCTGCTTTGTGATGCTAGCCAAGCCCCTGACCCCTCCTTTGAAGGAGTGAGCGCGTCTGTTCAAAGTCTCTCTGGGTGGAATTGCTTTGTGGGTCGATATTTCTAAAAATATTTCTAAAATCTGAATGGTCCAATGAATCGCTTTTAATTCTCTCCTCTTCTTTGCTGGTGAGAGAGATGGCCCTCAAATTTCCTCCTTAGTTTTATTAGTCATCCCTTGCTCCTCAGAAGCAAAAAAAAAAAAAAAAAAAAAACCACCAGAAACCTCAACCACGGCCGGCCCTGGGGGTGAGGGGCTGACCCACAAGCTATGTTCTTGCAAGAGGCGAATGGTAATTACCAAGCATGGGCCATGTGCCAGGCACTGTGCTACGTCATTTTTTCCTGATCTTGACAAACGCTATCAAATCGGGAACGTTCTGAGTGACGGCAGTGCCACAAGTGGAAAATCCCACACCTGACCTCATGCGCATAAGGTTTGTTTCATGCACAAAATTGTTTAAAATATTCCATAAAATTTCCTTCAGGCTACGTTTTGCATAAGGCATATAGGAAACATCTATGCAGTTCGTGTTTTTCATGGTCCTGTCCCCAAGATAGCTCTTTATATATATGTGCAACTATTCCAACACCTGAAAAAAAAAGTCCTAAATCCAAGACACTTCTGGTCCCAAGCGCTTCAGATGAAGGATCCTCGACCAGTGCTATTTCTCCTCTGTACCTAACACATAGTGTTACGGAAGTGGGGGCCATGCACTTCTTGGTCCCAGATGCACGTTAGCAACACTGGATGGTCGCAGAGATGTTTCTCTCCTTTCAGTTGTTTCATCTTTCTGATTATATCAAGGGGAAAAGGCTCCGTATGGAGCTAACGTGGCTTTAACGTCTCAAACACTTGCCCAGCTTCACTTTAAACAGAGAGCAAGCAGCCCCCGGGCTCGGAGCTTGAAGCAGGAGGATGGCTTGAGCCCAGGAGTTGGAGGTTGCTGTGAGCAAGGCTGACGCCACGGCACTCTAGTCCAGACAACACAGTGAGACTCTGTCCCAAAAAAAAAAAAAAAAAAAAAAAAGGTCTTCATCATCTCTAGCTAGAATTTAATGAGTCACATTTATTAGAATTTGTTATTATTACTTTCCATTTTTGTATACACACTAAGGATAAAGTTTTTTTCAAGAAATAAGCTTTTTTATCTGGGAGGCCGAGGCAACAGGATCGCTCGAGGTCAGGAGTTCAAGACCAGCCTGAACAAGAGCAAGACCCCGTCTCTACTAAAAATGGAAAGAAATTAATTGGTCAACTAAAAATATATAGAAAAAATTAGCCGGGTGTGGTGGTGCGTGCCTGTAGTCCCAGCTACTCGAGAGGCTGAGGCAGGAGGATGGTTTGAGCCCAGGAGTTGGAGGTTGCTGTGAACTAGGCTGACGCCACGGCACTCTAGTCTGGGCAACATGGTGAGACTCTGTCCCAAAAAAAAAAAAATAGGCCATGAAAAGGCCATGATCATCTCTAGCTAGAATTTAATGAGTCACATTTATTAGAATGTGTTATGATTACTTTCCATTTTTGTATACACATTAAGGATAAAGTTTTTATCAAGAAATAAGCTTTTTTATTTGGGAGGCCAAGGCGACAGGATCACTCAAGGTCAGGAGTTCAAGACCAGTCTGAGCAAGAGCAAGACCCCATCTCTACTAAAAATAGAAAGAAATTAATTGGCCAACTAAAAATATATAGAAAAAATTAGCCGGGCACCGTGGCTCATGCCTGTAGTCCCAGCTACTCGGGAGGCTGAGGCAGGAGGATCGCTTGAGCCCAGGAGTTGGAGGTTGCTGTGAGCTAGGCTGACACCACGGCACTCACTCTAGCCTGGGCAACAAAGTGAGGCTTTGTCTCAAAAATTATAATAATAATAATAATCACCATTATGATGGGAACTACAAAGAAGTGCAAGGCACAGGGTTTCCTGGGGCCGTATGACAGGGGTATCTGAAGGGCCACAGGTGTTTTTCAGGTGAGGGGAGTGAGAAATGGTGCAAACGGGAACAGCATGTGGTCAGGCTCAGAGGACTGTGGCATCTTACCTGGCGCATACGGTTAAATGAATAATTCTAGAAGCTTACTCAAGAGATAATTTTCTGTCAAGTAACTTGGTTTCTGCTGTTCTGTTTTACATCTGAATCGTGCCAGCTAAAAGTTTTAAAAGTGAGACTTGGAAAGTGAATTGTTTACAAAACAAATAGCCATTGGCTGATTTCTGTTTCGTAAAACTGAGCTTAGAAAAAAATTGGCCTAAATATTCTTTAAGGTCCTTTCGGTTCCAAGGATCTGTGATTTTTCTTACGTGCAGAATCCAGCTACACAGAGTGTGCACGACTAGATCATCATGTGGGGTGGGCCATCGGGAAAGGGTAAAATATTTAAACTAAAAAGCGTGTTTAATGTTAGTTTTAAAAACACATAGTATCATCAGGGAAAAAGGAGTCACTTATAAGAAGGATGCTTGTTTTAAACCAGGGAAACATCTTGCTAGAGGCCCTACACTAAACACAAAGTGGTATTTTACTATTAAGGCGCCAATGTTGGTCGAAGGAAATCCGTTTCCGTGTGCACGTGTGTGTGTGTGTATGTGTGCACGCGCGCGTCTCAATGCCTCCATTATCCCACAAGTCAGCCCAGGAATTCAGACGTGCGAGTCCCAGCAGGAAGCATTAGCATAAGCAAAAGCCTCCAGACCCTAATAACAGTCCTGTGCACTTACACAGCACATTTCCTTTTGAGATATTAAGATTCAGACAGACAAGGTTAAAAAAAAATCTTCCAACTTGGTGTGCTAAGTCTCCCTCATTTCTAAAATCAACTCCAATAAAAAAAGTGTGCTATCCTTGGAAAGATCTGTAAGGCTACAGGTTTAGAATTCAGGCACACACACACACACACCCTGCCACACACCAGCCCCCCAAATGACACTCTCGTAGGACGACATTCATAAGACATCAGGCTGCTAAAATCCGGAGCGTCTTATAAAACTGGGGCGGCGTCAGTAGGGAGGGACGGCCTCCACCAAACAGATCCATCCTTGAGAAGGAGCCCAAAATCTAAGAACCGTGAAACTGATCAGATTTGAGTCTCCAAGTGTGACCTGAACATGCCAGCCCTGCGGGCACCAACAGCTTATTCTCGCTTAGGAACTGGAGGTGAGGGGATAGGGAAGAGTCACAAGTCCCCACGGGACCCGATTTCCTTTGGTATTGACTCTCCCCAAGCTACTTGGTAAATCTCTGGATAAGTTTCCCAGGAATCTGGATAAGATTCCCTTGGGATGTCATCCCCAAGGTTGTATAACATCGGGCTCGAGGGAGGCTAGTGGCTTCATTACATCTTCCCCAACGCTGGCAGGGCCTATCCAAGGAAGGAAAAAGACAACTCCAAGAAAAAAAAAGATTGCATTGGAGCCTCTAGAAGCTCTCAGTTTGGCAAGAAATGCCAGGTCCGGCGCCTGCTCTAGAGGAATGAATCCTTTTCACAGGCGACTAAAGCTGTGCCCACCCTCTGAGGATCTCCACGGTCTCAAAAGATCCATAAAAAGTTCAGAGACAGGCCAGGTGTGGTGGCTCACCCCTGTCATCCTAGCACTCTGGGAGGCTGAGGCAAGAGGATCACTTAAGGTCAGGAGTTCAAAATTAATCCTGAGCAAGAGTGAGTCACCGTCTCTACTAAAAATAGGAGCAAATTAATTGGCCAACCAAAAATATATATATAGAAAAAATTAGCCGGGCATGGTGGCGCATGCCTGTAGTCCCAGCTACTCGGGAGGCTGAGGCAGGAGGATCGCTTGAGCCCAGGAGTTTGAGGTTACTGTGAGCGAGGCTGACGCCACGGCACTCACTCTAGCCTGGGCAATAGAGTGAGACTCTAACTAAAAAAAAAAAAAAGCTCAGAGATGAAAGGAGATAGGGCCCACTGCTCCCAGACCAACTCAAGTAAGCAGTCAGCCCCTCAGATAACGGGCCGACTGTCTAGGCACCCGGGCGACCCTCAAACAAACAGCAGCGTGTGGTTCAGCCCCTGGGCGTGTTTTCTTCTGGAACATCATCCTCACTCTCCGTCGCGTGTTTTCTCCGTCGGCCTTTGCTCAATTCGCTGTTCACGGGAGCCCGGGCGGTGCCTGCAGCTGGCTCGAAGGGAGCTGGCGTCACAGGAAAATGTTCGCTCAGTCCTGATCACCCTGTCGCTTCACCCTGTCGGCGCGACCCCTACTCGCGAGATCTGCGGGCCGCGCCAGACGCCGGCCGTCAGCAAGGAGCTGGCCGCGCAGAAGCCGGTTTCCTCGTGCACTCGGTCACCCTCCTGTTCTCGCTGCCAGCAGAGCGCTACCAAGGCGTCCGCGTCCCGTGCTGAGACTGCCAGCGTCCCGGATTTCCGCACGCCGTCCCCAGGTGAATCACCCCGCCACGCAACGCTCGGTTTAGGATCTGGAACTTTCCTCCTTGTCCCTGCTCCTCTTTTTCAAAGTGGCCCCCACTCCGTCGCCTTTGGGAGACCAAAGAGATAGTCTCTGACTGTTTCCAGGAACCCCTTCTCAAAGGCGGCTGCCAGTGCCAGCTGGGAGCGGGAGCCTGGCCACACGCGTGTGACTTCACGGAACTGTCACGCAGCTCCTCTGTCCAGACGTGCTGCCTCCTGTCGGGCCTTTCCGAGAGTTGCAAACCCTTGAAAAATGTCCTGATTGGAGTCTTACCGCCTCTTCGCCTGTATTTTGTGGAAAGTGCTAAAAATGCAAAAGAGGGAAAGCGCAAAAGGCAGCCGGAAGGAAGGAGCAGACAAGGGTGGGCGGCGCCCTGGGTTGGCTGGTGGAGCACGCGGTGCCCACCCCTTTATGCCAAGTGCCATCGTGGTAAGAGGTAGGCAGCACCGTGTTTCCCCGAAAGTAAGACCCACCCATAAAATAAGCCCCAGCAGGATGTCTAAGCATTTGCGCAGTAGAAGCCCCACCCCGAAAATCAGCCCTGGTGCCGGGCGTGGCTGGGCAGCGCGTCTGCACAACCCATGCGTGTCGTCGCGGAGCGAGAAAGAACACGAGCAGCCTTTCCCATCCGCCCCGTGACAGCTCCAGTGCTGGACAGGAGAGATCGGGGCCGGTGGTTCTAAAGGAAACAAAGTCGCAAGACATTCAGGATGGGATTGGGGGTCTGGAGAGTGAGGATGATGTTCCAGAAGAAGACGGCTTCACTCTATTTCAATCAGTGTAGATGGTTGTACCGTACGTAAAAAAAAGTAACACATCCCCTGAAAATAAGCCCTAGGATGTCTTCTTGGGGAAAATGTCTTATTTTCGGGGAAACACAGTACTAGTAGACCCCGTTGGTAGACCAGATGACCATGAGAACTGTGCCTGCAAGATTGTTTTAATTGGGAAATGTCCAGGGTGCAGACAGCAGGGTCACCTGCTGAGACGTGGAAGTTTTGTGGTGGCAGAGGAAGAGTCACGAGGCTGAATCGATGCTAACAAACCTAGCGTTTATTGAAAGCGTTCCCGGGCGAGGTTCAAGGGTCCCAGAGCAGGGCCCCAGAAGTTTGTGCTGCCCAGGACTGCGAGTTGGCTTTTACAGGGGGCTAGCTGTTGCTGTTGTCTGTCTCCGGGGGTCAGGGCAGGATGTTTTGCACCTGGGGCGTCCTCCCGCTTTGCCTTGGCTGGGAGGGGGGTGTCCAGGCCAGGATGTTCCGTCGGTAACAGGATGCAGTTAGGGCAGCTGTCGGGCAAGGTCTGCAGGCTTTGCAATGCTGTGAGGAGGTGGGAGAGGGCAGGGGGAGACCCAGCCACCAGCCTTACAAGAGGGGCTACTGGAGGCGGATTTCATACGCTCCTCCCAGGGCTGGGCATCCTGGCTTTTCTGAAACCGGCCTCGAATCAGTGAAGCTCGGCTGGCCGAGGTGGGGAGGGGCCAAGCAGGGGTAGGGTCTTAAACAGAGAAGCCTTTCATTTTCTATTTCCTTTGCACATATGGATTTGCTTTTCTGCTCTGCGTTTTATAGCCAGATTAACCCTTTTTGCTCAGGGACGATGTGAGCCTTGGTGGTCGCCAACCATTCCTTCCCCGGAGTTGGGAAGGCAGAACCACACCAGGGGTGGTAGGGACGGCAGCGTCCACAAGGGGCCTGCCGCAGGGGTCGGGAGGTCACAGAGAGAGTGTCTGGTCTGGGAATGTTAGAGTCCTCCCTGAGCACGTGGCCCTTTTCCAAATCCACCGGAGGACACGTTCCTGGAGGAGCCAGGACACAGGGGTGAGGGCCATCACCACAGACAGCCGGGGCAGGACACAGGGGTGAGGGCCAACGCCACGGACAGCCGGGGCAGGACACAGGGGTGAGGGCCAACGCCACGGACAGCCGGGGCAGGACACGGGGGTGAGGGCCATCACCACGGACAGCCGGGGCAGGACACAGGGGTGAGGGCCAACGCCACGGACAGCCGGGGCAGGACACGGGGGTGAGGGCCAACGCCACAGACAGCCGGGGCAGGACACGGGGGTGAGGGCCAACGCCACAGACAGCCGGGGCAGGACACGGGGGTGAGGGCCAACGCCACGGACAGCCGGGGCAGGACACGGGCCCCTTCACGGCTCTCGGAAAGGGTCCGGGCCCTCACGCTCCTCCAGCCTCCCCCGTGCTCCGCGCGGCATCTGGGCGCCCAAGATTTCTTTCTCCTGCGTGGCCACTGCACGTCCACCTGGCCTCACCCGTTCTCCAGGACGGGTTGCACGAGAGGTGGACGGGAAGGAGAACACAGAGTATTTTGCCCCAAATGCCAATTCTCGTGGAGTTAAAAACCTGGGCAAGCTCTCCTGAGAGACAAAAATGAAGGACCGAAGTCATGAATTCAAAAAATTAAAAATTAAAAAATATCATTCCTTAGACCAGGCGTCCTCAAACTACAGCCCACGGGCCACGTGCGGGTTTTTTTGTCCGTTTGGTTTTTTTGCTTCAAAATAAGATATGTGCAGTGTGCACAGGAATTTGTTCATAGTTTTTTTTAAAACTATAGTCCAGCCCTCCAACGGTCTGGGGGACGGTGAACTGGCCCCCTGTTTAGAAAGTTTGAGGACCCCTGCCCTAGACTGAAAAGTGTTCTCATTCAGCATTTGTTTAAAGCTTTGTGCGTGGGCCACCGGAAACTCCTAACGTCGCAAGACAAATCCATCTGACTCTTTCAACTGCAGCCGGCCCGCGGGATAAGCTGAACATGAGCAAAGCATTTAACGGGAAAAATAACTGAATCTTTACCCTCACGCTGCCCATGCGGGCGCTTTGCCACCAGCTTGCCAGCCACCAACCGTGTCCTGATGCTGTCGCTTTAAATAGGGTGATGTCTATGAAGACAAAACAAAAGTTTTCCATCCGTGGAGTTCTCGGCACTAGATGAGTGGGGCTGAACCTCCGTTTGTTTAGTCTGCGCATTTTCACTCTCACTGCACGGTTCAGGAAAGAGAGTCTAAGTCAGAGGGGCTGCCTCACATCTGTGCTGGTCCAGAGGAATGGATGTACCCAAGGAGCAAGCCCAGGGTAGGGTCCGAAGATTTGAAAGCACACACACACACACACACACACACACACACACACACACACACACACACACACACACACACGCTTGAACACGCACGCGCACACACGCACACACAGAGCCCTGAAGAATATGCCATGCGACCTCTAATGTAGACGGGGTCCTTGCTGCGTCCGCACGAGGCCCGCCGTGGTTTTCGGATCTTCTTCCGATTCCGCGTTGCCATGGAAACCGTAGGTCGCGTGGTGGGGACGGACGTTGCAAGGAGGGGACGTCAGCAGCCAGTTCTGCGCGCCGCCCCGCTGCTGCCGTGGGACGCTGCGCCGGGCGTCCGAGGTTGCCTGGGACTGCACGGAGACCCTCCAGGTCGGGCCGCGAGTCCCGCTCTGCCAGCTCTCCTTCGGGAAACAGGATTCTCTCAGCCGCAGCAAAGAGCCAGGCTGGGGCTTCCCGGAGCTTGTGGAGAGCAAGAAGCTGGGGGCGGGGCAGGGGGTGACACAGCAACGGTTCTGCCTAGAGATTGGAGGGAACGAGGTGAGGCGCGTTTGTTTTATGTTAGAATAGAAAAAGTACACATTACGGAATCGGACATGAAAAGACACCCAGGTGTTCAAGAGCAAGCAGCCGGCGCCTATAATCCTAGCTCTCTGGGAGGCCGAGGAGGGAGGATCGCTCAAGGTCAGGAGTTCAATACGAGCCTGAGCAAGAGCGAGACCCCGTCTCTACTAAAAAAAAAATGGAAAGAAATTGGCTGGACAACTAAAAACATTTAGAAAAAATTAGCCGGGCATGGTGGCACACGCCTGTCATCCCAGCTACCCGGGAGGCTGAGGCAGGAGGATCGCTTGAGCCCAGGAGCTTGAGGTTGCTGTGAGCGAGGCTGACGCCACAGCACTCTGGCCCGGGCAACAGAGCGAGACTCTGTCTCAAAAATAAATAAATAAATAAGAGCAAGCAGCCGGGTAAGGGTCTTTGTGTGCCTGCCCCAGCCTCCTGGGCCTCCCGCCCCGGCCACCGGCTCTAGTGGCCCACAGGACCTGTCCCCAAAGGAACTGTTGGACAGGGGGGTTACATTCAGGAAGGGCAGCAGATGTGGAGTTTACGTTATGCACAGACAGCGATCGCGTTGGTGAGTGCATCGATTTTGTCACTGTGTTCAGATCGTGTGACCCCGTTTTTGCAACTCGTCATTTCAATTGTTGTGGAGCTTCAAGAAGTGGAAAAAGTGCACACCCTTGTCAAGACCCCAGAGTTTGTTTTGTTTTGTTTTATTTTGAGACAGAGTCTCACTCTGTTGCCCAGGCTAGAGTGAGTGCCGTGGCGTCAGCCTCGCTCACAGCAACCTGATGCTGTCGCTTTAAATAGGGTGATGTCTATGAAGACAAAACAAAAGTTTTCCATCCGTGGAGTTCTCGGCACTAGATGAGTGGGGCTGAAGCGATCCTGGGCTCAAGCGATCCTCCTGCCTCAGCCTCCCGAGTAGCTGGGACTACAGGCATGCTCCACCATGCCCGGCTAATTTTTTCTATATATTTTTAGTTGTCCAGCTAATTTCTTTCTATTTTTAGTAGAGACGGGGGAGTCTTGCTCTTGCTCAGGCTGGTTTCGAACTCCTGATCTTGAGCGATCCTCCCACCTCAGCCTCCCAGGGTGCTGTGATGACAGGCATGTTCCCAGACTTCTTAAGCGGGCAAGTGAGAAAAGCTCTCCTAGCCAGGCCATTCCTCCAAAACATTATACTTCTTAAGGGAAAAAACAGAACAAAAAAAAGCAATGACTTCCCGTGCCGCTTGTAACCATTTGGTGTTAAGCCTTCCCAGGTCCGCTCCTCTGTCTGGCAGAGTTTCTCAGTGTCCCCCCTCAGCCTGGAGTTGGGGACGGTTGGGGACATCCTTGGCCTCCACAGGGCCCGAGGGTCTCAGTATCCATGAGACCTCGGATGGAGGTCAGCCAGCCAGCGAAATTCAGAGGGAGAGGAAGGGCGGTGGTTTCCTTCTGTCTGGTCGCTGAGACAATCGCTGCCTTTGGCACTGAGCCCTGGGGGCAGACTTGTGCCAGGGCAGATGTGACCAACAGGAAATGGCAGTAACAGACGTCAAACCTCCTGTACAAACTCTCCTTGTGGGAAGTGAAGGTCCACAAGCTGAGTGCCAGAGGGGAATTTTTGCCTTGATTGAAGGATAGCAAACAAAAATTGTATGTATTTTTTTTATTTTAGCATATTATGGGGTACAAGTGTTAAGGTTACGTACATTGCCCATGCCCCCCTCCCCCTCCAGTCAGAGCTTCAAACATGACCATCCCCCAAACGTTGCACATCTCACTCGTTGTGTTTGTATGTACCCACCCCCCTCCCCCCTCCCAGCTGCCGGCACCCGATAGATGTTATTCCTACATGTCCACTTAAGTGTTGCTGCAAACTAGTTCAACCTCTGTGGAAAGCAATATGGAGATACCTTAAAGCGATACAAGTGGATCTACCATTTGATCCAGCAATCCCACTACTGGGCATCTACCCAAAAGAACAAAAGTCACTCTATGAAAAAGACACCTGCACTCGAATGTTTATGGTGGCACAATTCACAATTGCAAAGCTGTGGAAACAACCCAAGTGCCCATCAGTACATGAGTGGATTAATAAAATGTGGTATATGTGTACCATGGAGTACTACTCAGCTCTAAGAAACAACGGTGATCTAGCACCTCTTGTATTTTCCTGGATAGAGCTGGAACCCATTCTACTAAGTGAAGTATCTCAAAAATTGTATGTATTTAAGGAGCCCAGCTTGATGCTTTGATATGCACATACATTGTGGAGTAATCAAACTTAGAACCTGTCACCTCACCGCAGTAACCTTTATTTTTATTTATTTATTTATTTTTTGTAGTGAGAATACTTCAGATCTCACCTCTTAGCAAATTTCAAGTATGTAATACAGTGTTAACTATAGGCATGAGGCTGTACCTTACGGCTCCGGAACTTACTCATCTGGCATAAGTGACACTTTGCATCCTTTGACCAACATGTCCCCATCCCCCGCGCCACAACCCCCCCCCCACGCCAGTGCCTACCATCCTACTCTGCGTTTCTGTGAGTGTGACTATTTTATTTATTTTTATTTTATTTTATTTTATTTTTTTGAGACAGAGTCTCACTCTGTTGCCCAGGCTAGAGTGAGTGCCGTGGCGTCAACCTAGCTCACAGCAACCTCAGACTCCTGGACTCAAGCAATCCTCCTGCCTCAGCCTCCCGAGTAGCTGGGACTACAGGCATGCATCACCATGCCTGGCTAATTTTTTCTTTATATATTAGTTGCCAATTAATTTCTTTCTATTTATAGTAGAGACGGGGTCTGGCTCTCACTCAGGCTGGTTTCGAACTCCTGACCTCAAGCGATCCTCCCACCGGGGCCTCCCAGAGTGCTGGGATTACAAGTGTGAGCCACCGTGCCTGGCCCAGTTTGACTATTTTAGACGCCACGTGTTAAGTGAGATCCTACAGCATTTGTCTCTCGGTGCCTGGTTTATTTCTCTTAGCACGATGCCCTCCAAGTTCACCCATATGGTCACTAATGGCATTATTTTGTTCTTTTGAGAGCTTGAACAATATTCCAGCATGTGTGTGTTTTCTTTACCCGTTTATCCACTGGCAGACGTGCAGGTTGTCCCCATGCCTGGCTGTTGGGAATTGTGCCACAGCAAACACGGGGATGCAGGTATATTCCTCTTCGAAACACTGATTCCATTTCTTCTGGCTGTGTACCCAGCAGTAGGATTGCTGGCTTGGGTGGCAGTTCTATTTTTAATTGTTTGAGGAACCCCTCGTACTGCGTTTCCGTTAACAGCTGCACCAATTTGCATTTCCACTGAAGTATACGAGTGCTCAGGAAGGGGAATTGTGAAACCAACGAGCTGAGAGCCTTAAAATTCCAGTTGGAGCAGCTGAGAGGGTGCAAGGCTGAGAGACCCAGTGCTTCTCAAACTTGTCTGCCCACGGAAATCCCTCGAGGAGCTTCCAAAAATACTGATGCCTGTGACCAAGCCCCAGAGATTATGGCTAAGCTGGCCCGGGCTACAGTCTGGGCTTTCAAAGTATTAAAAGATCCCCACGGGATTCTAATGAGCAGACAAGGTTGGGAACCACTCGCCTAGTCCCTCGCTACTCAAACTCTGGTCCCTGGACCAGCAGCATTGGCTGGCCCTGGGAGGTTGGTAAAACTATGCCATGTCAGGCTTTCCCCAGAGTCGCTTAGACCAGAAGGTGCATTCGAGCTGGAGCCCTGGTGATCTTTATGTTAATCAGAGCATCTGGTTAATTCGAGAAGCACTGCTCTCCAAGCACACCCAGAGTGGGCCAAATCCCCTTAAACACAATCTCTTGGCTCACTGGGTTTTCTCCTTCTTAGCATGGATTGCATTTATACTTCTACGTTTATGTGAGTTATTCGAGAAAGAAAGTGTGAGGGCCCCGAAATACCAAGAAGAGACTCCTTGGCGTGGAACTGCAGTGCTTGGTTAAACTAAAATGTGGATTTGGAATTCAGATTCCTGTGTCCAAATCCAAGCTCTAAGAGCACTTTAATTTTTGACCCTTTCGGACCCCACTTAACTAGGGAGACCGGCTCTTACTGGCTTGTCCAAGGCATTCTTGGTTTTAGCGCTAAATGTCCCACGTCGTATCCACTAAACAGTCTGGGGCAAACTTGGGACAGTTACCCTTCAGTTAACCCATAGGTAAGTTGGGGGTACTCGCGATATATATATATCAGTGGTTCTCGCACTTGAGTTATTTATCGAAATCACCTGGAGGTTGTAAATTGCGACGCCTGGACCCGACCTTGATTTCCTAGGTCGGGGGAGAGGCCTGAGAATTTGCAATGCTGACAAGTTTCCAAGTGCCACCTGCCACTGTTGGGGACCACACCTTGAGAACCACCCCAACGTATCTGCCTCACAGGGTGGTTGTAAGTTATGTATGAGGTCAGGCTTAGCACAGCACCTAGAAAAGCACACATCCTAGTACGGCGTTTCCCTGAAAATCAGCCCTCCCCATAAAACAAGCCCCAGCAGGATGTCCGAGCACGTGCGCAATAGCAGCCCCACCCCGAAAATCAGCCCTGGTGCCGGGCGTGGCTGCGCAGCGTCTGCACAACCCATGCGTGTCGTCGCGGAGCGGGAAAGGACACGAGCAGCCCTTCTCATCCGCCCCGTGACAGCTCCAGTGCTCGACAGGAGAGATCGGGGCGGTGGCTCTAAAGAAAACAGAGTCGCAAGACATTCAGGATGGGATTCGGGATTTGGAGAGTGAGGATGATGTTCCAGAAGAAGACGACTTCACTCTATTTGAATCAATGTAGATGCTTGTGCCGTACTTAAAAAATATATAACACATCCCCTGAAAACAAGCCCTAGGGTGTCTTCTTGAGGAAAAATAAATATAAGACCCTGCCTTATTTTCGGGACAACACGGTACTGGTGACAGCTGCTCTTATTTCTTTTTATGATGGGAAAGATGGGGCTTGGGCTGGTCCCTATGGGCGAGGCTGGGCAGAAGCCCGTGGTGCAGGTTTAGGGCTGCAAGAGGCCCATGGGATTGGACAGAAAATCTAGGTAGGAACAGCAGATGATACGGAAGTAGAGACACATCTTTGGACAGGTGAGACGGGCCGCATCCTGGGAGCCCAGTGCCGCCTGACAGCCCGCGACCTCCACTGCTTTTCCAGTGGGCCAGCACAACTTCAAAACGAGAGGGACGCTCATATCCTTAATTAGACAAACTGGTAAGCATTGGGAATAAACCCAGAAATGACTGCTCGGTGGCTGCTGTGGTTTTGGCTCCTTGTTTGTGTGAGCGAGAACAGCTGCTAGGAAACGGTTCCCAGCGTGCCGTCCACCCCGAGAGCCGCCGTCCTGTGCAGGCGTGTCCCGAACTCGGGTCCCAGCATGAGGTCCAGCTCCTGGATCTGCCGCTGAGCGGCGCAGCCTGTGGCCTTCTCGGGCTCCCAGACCGAGGGAAGCCCACGCCTGGCGCTTTCTGACCCCTTTCCTCTCTGCCCACACCCGCCGTGCACGCCTGAAGTCCGCCAGTTGCCTTAGACGCCTGCACTCTGCCGGGCGGAACAGGAGAGGGCGGTAAAAATCCTGGCTACACAGTGACCGTGTCTAGACCTCGTGCCGCTGTCCCCAGCCCGAGCCCTCCCGGGACCCCCATGCCCCCACCCCCGGCACACCGTCCTCCTCTCTGCACCCCACTGGCCTGCCGCCCAGGGTCGAAGCCAGACTCGCAGGAGGCCGTCTGGGGTCTGCAGACGCCTAGCGCGGTGAGAACCACAGGCGCTGGATTCCGACGCCGTGTGTGTGTGACTTACATGCGCTTAGTGGCAGATCCTGTCCCTTCTCTGAGCTTGCTTTTCTCGTGGGCGAAATGCGAAATGTCCGCCTCCGAGGACTGTTGCGAGAACCGAATGAGATAAGGGATGCGGATCCACCCTATGTAAGCTGCAAAGCGCGGTGCCCTTGGCCGGACGCGCCACGCGGGGGAGACCGCAGCCCTGACAGTGAAGGCCCGCCCCAGTCCGCGTCGCAGCTCCTCCACTTCCTGGCGGTTGGGCCTTGAAGAAAGAAGAGGCTTGACCTCTCTGAGCCTCAGTTTCCTCATCTGGAAATGAGGTCAATAAAGTCTCCTCCTTGTAGGGTTGCCAAGAAGCTTAAAGGAAATATGAAAGTGCATGGCATGTGCCTGGCACATAGTGAACGTGAGCTATGATCACAATCGCTGGAAAAGATAAAACGCTTTCACTTACAGGCCAGCACAGGGTAAGGGCCGACTTAGGAGGCCCCGCGTCCCTGCCCCGTGAGGACCTCCGGTGAGGCCATTCTGAACGGCCAAGCCGCTTCTCCACGCTCAGACTCAGGCCCATCCATCATCTGTGGAGGAGCGATAATACTATGCCTCAAGGAAAGGCTGTTTTGGTTAAATAAAAGAATAAGTAAGTGAAATCACTTTGTGCACTGTTATTGTTGGGGTAGTTGATGGTGGTGGGGTTGTTTCCGGATCCTTTTTTGATATCTAATCCCACTTCCGTCCTGGACTTTCTCATAACTTTACCCGCCCCACCCTGAACCCATCTCACCCCGTCTTCTCTCCCGGAACCCCTAAGGGAGAGTTTGCTTTTAAGTAACAAGACGTGTTGACCAACACTCTTGAATAACACACGGGCTCATGCTCAGAGAATTTACCTGTGAAAAACGAGCCTCCATGGAGTAGAATTTTATGCCGATTCAGAACAGGCCACTTCGGAAAGCAAACCGGTGGAGAGCCCTGGGGACGTGGGATCGTGCTGAGATACAACTCTCAGAAAGATAAAATCGTGAGACTGTCGTGGGAATATAAAGTGAAATTTATCAAGGATTTTATTCTACTCATTAGTGAGGGGACCAGACAGATGTGTAGGCCAGTTCACAAAGCATTCGAGGAGTAAAGTATTTATATGGCATTTAATGTCAGGGCGAGATTGATGGGTTAGTTACAGAACTAGTTAATAATGTCTTCCAGAACAATATATTGGGGAGGAGGGGCGTTATTCTTTGCAAAAAGGACAGAAATGATTTGCATCTCTGCTTGAGTTCCATGATCTGCGAGTTAGAGTCTTGGAGCTGAGCCAAGACAGTCTGTGCAGCCGTCCTTGTGGGGAAGGGAGGAGCCGATACTTTGTTGCCACTGTGGATACTTTGCTGCCACTATGGATACCTGCCACTGTGGATACTTTGTTGCCACTGTGGATCATTTGTTGCCACTATGGATAATTTGCTGCCACTATGGGTACTTTGTTGCCACTGTGGATAATTTGTTGCCGCTGTGGATACTTTGTTGCCGCTGTGCACCATCGAAAGGGTATGCCACCCGCCTCTCTGCCTTATATCCAAGCTCTGGATGCTCTTGTAAACACTGTATCTATCTCATTTCACCAAGAACCTGTTAATTGTACGTGATGCTTACAGCAGTGCCACTGAGGCATGAAGGGTGGGGGTGATCTTCCATCCAAAGGAGGAAACAGAGTCGCTTAACAAGGGGGCAACCCAGCTGGGAGCAGCCCCCATCGTCCGACTCCAGTGCCCTGCTCCTGCCTGGGCCCACGTGGCATTTCCCTTTGGGAATCCCTCTCCCCCTCGGTCCTGCATGGATTGCTCTCTCTCTCGGTGACATTTCCCCCCAGAGACCTCCCGGGGTCCCCCTGCAGGCAGATGCTGAAAGGAACGAGGTCCCCACCATCACCCTCCATTCCTGGCGCCCCTGGGGACTCCCAGCATGACCTCGGTCCATGTGAGGCCACGCCACCACTCAGCTCCACGGCACAGTCAGACAAAACGCATCCTACGGACCCGAGCCAAAGAAAACTGTCAAAACATTGTTTTCCTCCCCTCCAGAGAAAGCACAGACAAGTTGCCGCATTCCAAGAAAACTTTTTTTGGGGGGTGTGGTGGCTCACACCTGTCATCCCAGCACTCTGGGAGGCCGAGGCAGGAGGATTGCTCAAGGTCAGGAGTTCGAAACCAGCCTGAGCAAGAGCAAGACCCGTCTCTACTATAAATAGAAAGAAAATCAGCCCTAGTGCCGGGCGTGGCTGCGAGGTGCGTCTGCACAACCCATGCGTGTCGTCGCGGAGCGGGAAAGAGGACGAGCAGCCCTTCTCATCCGCCCTGTGATGATGCTCCAGAAGATGACTTCACTCTCTTTGAGTCAATGTCGATGGTTGTACCGTACTTAAAAAAGAAATCACACCTCCCCTGAAAATAAGCCCTGGGGTGTCTTCCTGAGGAAAACTGAACACACGACCCCGTCCCGTTTCCGGGGAGACACGGCCATGAACGCCAGCGTTGGCACCGCAGGGCCATCCCCGCGCTGCAGCGGGTGCCCTGACCCCTAAACGGGGCCCTGAGCCCGTAGACCGGGTCGCAGCCGCAGGCTCCAGGCCAAGCACGGACAGTCCCCGCACAGGACGGGGTGCGACCGTCTCGTCACAGTGCAGGCCTGCGCCGGCAGGGCGCTGTGCCCCGAGAGTGCTCGCTCGCGTCTCCGGCTTCCGGCCTCGGGGCACGTCCGAGACAGCGCAGCGCGAACCCTTGTTCGCAAACCGCACGCCTCCACGATGGGCTTCGCGTCGCTCTCATTGTGAGTGCGGGAGGACACTGCGTGTCCACTGGCAGAATGGAAGGAGAAGCGGGAATTGGCAAGGCCACCCGCCCGTGGCCTCAGGGAGCAAAGTTCGGCCTGCACACGAAGGGGCCCAGCTTAGGGTGGGGCGTTAGTGGTGGGCGTGGTCTTCAATTTCTTTTCTTTTCTTTTTTTTTTTTTTGAGACAGAGTCTCACTCTGTTGCCCAGGCTAGAGTGAGTGCCGTGGTGTCAGCCTCGCTCACAGCAACCTCCAACTCCTGGGCTCAAGCGATCCTCCTGCCTCAGCCTCCCGAGTAGCTGCGACTACAGGCACGCGCCACCATGCCCGGCTAATTTTTTTATGTATTTTTAGTTGGCCAATTAATTTCTTTCTATTTATAGTAGAGACGGGGTCTCGCTCTTGCTCAGGCTGGTCTCGAACCCCTGACCTAGAGCGATCCTCCTGCCTCGGCCTCCCAGAGTGCTAGGATGACAGGCATGAGCCACTGCGCCCGGCTGTTTTTTCCCCCCTCTTAAAATAAAAAAAAAAATAGACACTAGTACCGTCCCGAAAGGTGTGCTCAGATTGCAACACCCTACCCGGTGTGCTTTCGTGCCTGTTTACCCTCGCACATTTTCTTCCTTCTGCTAGGCCCCGCCTTCTCTCCCTCTTCTGCCTATCCACCTTGCGAAGCCCAACTCCAAAGTCGCCTCCTCTAGGAGGCCTCTCTGGATTTCCCGTAGCGATATATTCACACCTTCCTCTGTGGCTTCCTAAAGTCTGCGTGCAAGACACCAGCAGGGACCGTTTCTTTTAGCGCCTAATGGGGCCCCACACTTTACCTTATGTTCTCTCTGTACCCATCTGGCAGGTGAGGAAACTGAGGCCCGTCTGGTCTCCAAGGTCACGCAGTTGATAAGCGGAAAAGCTGGCTTTGGAATCCCGGTCTCCCAGACCCCAGAGTCCATGCCTTTCTACAGCATGAGAGGCAGCGTGCCTCTTCCACGAGCTCGGTCCTTCCAGGAGCAGGAGGTGGGCGTCCCGCCGTGCCTGGACTGCGAGTTTTCTACGGCACACCTGCATCTGGCGCTCTAGCCCCTGTGCCTGGTACCTGGTAGATGCTCAGCAAATGGTTCAGCGACTTGCCAGGTGTGTTGAATCCCTTTCCATCACTGGTCGATCGAGCCCTGCGTCTGCCAAAACCACGGTCGATCGCTGCATGCCCTGCACCAGGTGGGGACTTCCGTGAATCTCTCAGCCGGCGGATCTGCGTCCCAAAGCCAGCCGGCCTACTGGCCAGACCAGGATTCCAAAGCCAGCTTTTCCGCTTATCGACTGCGTGGCCTTGGAGACCAAACGAGCCTCAGTTTCCTCACCTGCCAAATGGGTACAGAGAGAACACAATGTAAAGTGCGGGCCACATGCGAACGAACCCACCGCTTCTCCGATTTTAACGTCATACAGATCTCCTGGGAATTTTGCTAAATTGCAGATTCCTGCTCAGAAGGGCTGGCGTGGGGCCGGGGGTCCTGCCTTCCCGGACGGCCCCGGTGGCACTCCTGGTTTGCAGGTGCTGTCTGAGAACCACGGGGCACAAACACCTTGGCGGCGGCAGCAGCAGCAGCACATTCGTGGCCTTCGACTGGCGGCCAGTCCTGAGGCCTGCCTTGTGCACACTGTCCTTCTCTCTTTAGAGGAGATTCTAGATGCTCGTGTGGTCTTGTTTTTCAGTGTCTTAGCAAAATATTTAGGTTAGGCTTTAGAGCCATAAACACTGGATGGTGTGCACGTCTGTTTGTGCCTGTAGCTTTGGTTTGATCACACCCTGTCCATAAATCACAAATCAAGGAGGGACAGGAGGAGACGCTGGAAGATTCCATTGCAGTGACAAGTGGATCCAGAGCATGGCGAGGGTTGGGGAGGGGCAGATGGGCAGGGTGGGGAGGGCAGGGGGGAGGGTGGGGGAGGGGGATG
>VSMD01134631.1:101553-116441 GCA_008750895.1 Mirza zaza
GGGAGGGGCATGGCGAGGGTGGGGAGGGGCAGATGGCAAGGGTGGGGAGGGGCATGGCAAGGGTGGGGAGGGGCAGGTGGCAAGGGTGGGGAGGGGCAGGTGGCAAGGGTGGGGAGGGGCAGGTGGCCACCCACAGCAGGGCATTTCCAGCGGGTCTGGGTGTTCGTGGCAGCCCCGGGGGGCTGGGAAGGAGGAGCCCCCACTGCATTCTCCTTGGGAAGCCCCCCTGCATTCGGCTGCCCTAGGACCACATTCCACATCCTGGTCTGGCCTTCTATGTTCCCGGTAAACAGCTGGCGCCGGCTGCGGGACCTCCAGCCCTTTGAACCCGCGCCGTCCCCGTGCCTGGGGCATGCCGAGTCTCTCAGAGGCCAGGCATCTCCAGACGAGACGCTGGAAGGAAAACACACCCTCTTTTCTGTTCCTTCTCCAGATGTCCCTGGGCCAGCTGCCGCCGGCGAGAGGCGTGGCGTGTTTGGGCTGCCAGGGGTCGTGTCCGGGCTTCGAGCCCCACTCGTGGAGGTAACGGCCTTTGTCGGGGCCGGGGCGGGGCGGGGGGCTGCGTGCCCTCGGGTCTCGCTGTCCTCTGGGGAACCGCCGGCTTTCTCCGCTGGGGCCGCGGAGGGAGGGAGGCTCCCGGCCCGGCCCAGTACGGAAACCGGAGAAACCCGTGGCCCAAAGGAGCGCAGTACTTCGTGAGCAGGCACAGGGTGGGGGCCGAGCCCAGCCCGGCGAGGGCTGCCCTGGCAGGCGGGCAGGGTCCGCGGTGCTTGTGCGGGCAGCTCTGCCCGCCAGGCCTCTCGGTGAACGGGATCCTGTCCCCCATGGTGCCATCGTCCCCGCTGGCGGGACCGGGTCCAGCCTGGCCCCGCAGGCCCGAAACAGAGGCCACTCCGCCCACTGCCTTTTTTTTTTTTTTTTTTTTGACAGAGTCTCACTCTGTCGCCCAGGCTACAGCGAGTGCCGTGGCGTCAGCCTAGCTCACAGCAACCTCCAACTCCTGGGCTCAAGCGATCCTCCTGTCTCAGCCTCCCGAGTAGCTGGGACTACAGGCATGCGCCACCATGCCCGGCTAATATTTTGTATATATTTTCAGTTGGCCAGTTAATTTCTTTCTATTTTTAGTAGAGACGGGGTCTCGCTCTTGCTCAGGCTGGTTTTGAGCTCCTGATCTCGAGCGATCTGCCCTCCTCAGCCTCCCAGAGTGCCGGGATGACAGGCGGGAGCCGCTGCGCCCGGCCTCGGATGCTGTTTACTGCTCACAGTGCCGGCCAGCCTGGCTCAATCAAGGAAAGCCCTTCCACCAGTCGTCACAGGACGGAATAATTCAGTCCCAGGTCGCTGACGGCAGAGCTCGGGAACGGCCACTCTACTGCCATGTGCGCCCTTCTGGGGCACGCCCGCGTCCTCTGCACTCCGCGCGCCGGGAAGAGCAGGGGTGGGCGGGAGGGGCGTCTCGCTCATCTGCGAGGGCCCAGCAGCAGCCAGCCGGCAGCAGGAAGAGCGTGCGTGGAAGGAGAAACAATGTCAAGGCAATCCCGAAGATCGCGTCCTATCCGTTAAAACTTTTCTGTCCCGAGTGTTTTGCATCCCGACTCTCTAATGGCACCCTGAGCTTCCCCAGTAACCAAGAAAGCAAAGGGCAGCTTGGGAGGACGGGGCGGGGGCCTTGGAGTCAGGGCTCCTCCTCGTCTCTCCTCGCTGGGGCCTCCTCCGCTCTCTGCCTCGTCACCCTCCGCCCCGCCCGGCCCTCTGTCCTACGACCCTGCACGCGTGCCCCACCATGGCCACGCCTGTCGCCCGCTTCCCAGGGAAGCAGCCTCCTCCTCCAGCTGCTGCCGCAGGGCTCCGAGAGGGACAGGTGAGAGAATATTATCAGTCATGAATAAAACGCCCCCATCCTGCATAACAAGCACCCCTCTCTTTTTTTTATTTTATCGTATTATGGGGGTACAAGTGTTGAGGTCACGTACATTGCCCATGTCCCCCTCCCCCCTCGAGTCAGAGCTTCAAGCGTGACCATCCCCCAGATAGTGCACATCTCACTCATTATGCATGTACATACCCGTCCCCACCGCCCCCACCTGCCCGACACCCGATAGATGTCATTCCTATATGTCCACTTAGGAGTTGATCCATTAATACCAATTTCCTGGCGAGCACATGTGGTGCTTGTTTTTCCATTCTTGAGATACCTCACTTAGTAGGATGGGTTCCAGCTCTAGTCAGGAATATACAAGAGGTGCTATACACCATTGTTTCTTAAAGCTGAGTAGTACTCCATGGTATACATGTGCCACATTTTATTAATCCATTCATGAATTGATGGGCACTTGGGTTGTTCCCACAACTTCTCAATTGTGAATTGTGCTGCTATCAACATTCGAGTGCAGGTGTCTTTTTCATAGAGTGACTTTTGCTCTTTTGGGTAGATGCCCAGTAGTGGGATTGCTGGATCCAGTGGTAGATCCACTTGTATCGCTTTGAGGTATCTCCATATTGCTTTCCACAGAGGTTGCACTAGTTTGCAGTCCCACCAGCAGTGTAGGAGGGTTCCTCTCTCTCCACATCCACGCCAGCATTTGTTGTTTGGGGACTTTTTGCTAACGGCCATTCTCACTGGAGTTAAGTGGTATCTCACCGACAAGCACCCCTCTTTCCTGAGAGGGAGAAGACTTCTCGTTCTCGCCTGGCCGCAGCCCTCGGGGGCCGTTTCCTCTCTGCTGCTGCCAGAACGAATCCTGGAGATCCTGGGTTTTCACGCTTCTCAAGTGGCAGCCCGCCGACATTGAACTTGGGCTGCAGGCTGCTCAGATGAACGCCCCAAGCACCCCAAGTGCGCATCAGCGTGTCAAAGACCGGGAGCAGCCCTGCGCTGATGAAAGGCCTCGGGTCCCCTTTAACCCTCTGTCGTCCAAGCTCGTGGCCAGGGAGGGCTGAGCCGTTTCCGTGCGCTACCTACCGACCTCCCCGGGCCGGCCGGCAGGACACCCCAGATCACAGGCAGCCCTCTTCAGCCGGGCTCCCTCTGCTCTATGTTGCAGTTTCCATCTGATGTTCTCCCCTCTCCTGCCGGCGGGAAGCCCCTTTCACACCTGCCCGGCAGGGCTCCTCCTCGTGGCAGATGAAGGTGTCCCAGCCTCAGCACCAGCAGCGTCCGGCCTGACCTTTGCTGTGGCCGTGCCGCATGACCTGGGTGTTTGCCAGGGTCCCTGGCCTCGGCCCTCTGCGTGCCCGCATCGTGTCCCCCAAATCAGACGGGGTCTTGTATTTACTTTCCCTCAAGAAGTCACCCCAGGGCTTATTTTCAGGGGATGTGTTTTTTAAGCACGGTACAACCATCTACATTGATTCAAATAGAGTGAAGTCGTCTTCTCCTGGAACATCATCCTCGCTCTCCAAACCCAAATCCCATCCTGAATGTCTTGTGACTCTGTTTCCTTTAGAACCACCGGCCCCGATCTCCCCTGTCGAGCACCAGAGCTGTCACGGGGCGGATGAGAAGGGCTGCTCGTGTTCTTTCCCGCTCCGCGACGACACGCATGGGTTGTGCAGACGCGCTGCGCAGCCACGCCCGTCACTAGGGCTGATTTTCGGGGTGGGGCTGCTATTGCGCACAAGCTCAGACATCCTTCTGGGGCTTATTTTATGGGTAGGGCTTGTTTCCGGGGAAACTCGGTAGTAGCACCCCAGCCCCACCCCATTCCCCATTCCCCGCTGGGACGGACAAACACGTCTCCAAGCGTTGCTAGAGGCATCGTGCGGGGCGTAACCGAGAGCCGCTGGCGGAGAGGCCTGCAGGTCTGGCCCCTGCTGGGCACGGTCAGCAGTCACGGTCACGGTTACCATCACCCTTCGCGCGCTGATAGGAGAGGTCCCTCTGGGCGCGCCTGGGCGGCGTGCGGGGTCCTGCAGCTGCAGGGAGACCTCCCTTGTTCGGCCTTCCCCGTCCCTGCGGGTGGTCTCCACCCTGCTTACTTTTTACTTAACAAGCTCTCAACTCGCATGTGTCAGAGCTTCAGAGAGACGGCCCAGCCCGCCCACGGCGACAGGCCAGGAGGGGCGGGGGGAGCGGGGAGGGGGGGGAGCGGTTTTCCTCCCGCGCCGCGGAACGCTAGCTTTCTGAGCCCCCACGGCGTGACGCAGAGCAGGCGCTTCTCTGTAACTGCCACAGAGAAGCGTGGTGAGGCTGTCAAATAAATGTGAGCCCTGCCAGCACGGTTTCCTCCCCCTGCGTCCCAACAGAGCCTTCCCCAGGACATCGGTCTCTCCAGCCCCCTGCCCCCTCCACCGGCCTGGCCACCAGTTTCTCGAAGAAAGTTTCCACTGTATGCATCACACATGCTGAAGAGTTTAAAAGTTGCTCAGGTTCCATGGCTCGTGAATCTTGGGAGACAGTTTTAATAATTCTTTTTAGCGTGAGAGATTAGCAGACTTTTTTCGTAAAGGGCCAGAAAGTAAATATTTCAGGCCTGCGAACCAGGTGGTCTCTGTTTACCTGTTCCACGGCAGCCCCCAGTCAACCGCAGATGCTATGCAGATAAATGGGCGTGACCTTGTTCCAATAAAACTTTATTTAGAGAAGCAAGTCGTGGGACAGGTTCAGGCTATGGGCCGGACAGACAGACTCCAGGCTGAGAACATGTCTAACGAACAAACCAGCCTTTGCCATGGCAACCACAGAGAGGAAAAATGTGCCAATCTTTTTACCGATAAATGTCGTATTCCCCATTCCACACAAATAGATCGATAGAAAGACTGCCTTGGGCCGGGCGCGGTGGCTCACGTGCCTTGGGAGCGCTCTGGGAGGCCGAGGCAGGAGGATCGCTCAAGGTCGGGAGTTCGAGACCAGCCTGAGCAACAGCGAGACCCCGTCTCTACTAAAAATACAAAGAAATTAACTGGCCAACTAAAAATATATAGAAAAAATGAGCCAGGCATGGTGGCGCATGCCTGTAGTCCCAGCTACTCAGGAGGCTGAGGCAGGAGGATCGCTTGAGCCCAGGAGTTGGAGGCTGCTGTGAGCGAGGCTGATGCCACAGCACTCACTCTAGCCCAGGCAACAGAGTGAGACTCTGTCTCAAAAGAAAAATGGAAAGAAAAGAAAGATTGCCGTGGCCCAAATGTAGTTTCCAGTCCCGAAGGCATTTTTTGGTCTCAAGTCACCACTTGTCTGCTGCCTCCCTTTTCCGAGTCACCAAATGTGAAACTTTGAACGTGCTTTCAAAAAGGGTAGTTGCTGCTGGCAAGGAGCCTCTGTCTCTTTTCTGGAAGTTTCTCTCCCTTCCCCCGCCCCTTCGTCCCACCCCAGGAAAATATGCAGGTCTTGCCGGTGCAGTCAAGAGGAGCACTGCCTCAGCTCCGACCTGGAGGACGACCGGAAAATCGGCCGCCTGCTGACTGACTCCAAGCATGCCGCGCTCACCGCCCGCGTGAAGGGCGGAGACGGCACCCGCATCTACAAGAGGAACCGGATGATCGTGACCAACCCCATCGCCACCGGGAAGGACCCCACCTTCGACACCGTCACCTATGAGTGGGCGCCCCCCGGGGTCACCCAGAAACTGGTAAGACGGCCCCCGAGGACCTGCAGTCTCCACGCCCCAAATCTCAGCTACCGCGGTGGCGGCACGCTCGGTTTCCGAGTTTCAAGGACGGGGTGGCAGGAGGTCACGGCCTCCAAACGCGGAGGGGGCGCTGTGGCCCAGTCGGTCCTGCAGCCAGTTAGGCCGAGATGGAGACCATCCGGACCAGGCGTCCTCAGACTGTGGCCCCGGCCACGTGCGGCCGCCGAGGACATTGATCCGGCCGCCGGGTGCTTTTGCCACCGCTGCCTGTCCTGCTCAGCAGCCGGCACGTCCCGGGCCGCAGTGCGCCTCCCCAGCGGTCTGAGGGACAGTGGGCGCCCCCTGTTTAAAAAGTTTGAGGCCCCCTGGTCTAGACTGTGCTGGGGGCTGGGGTGGCACGGCGGCCGGGCGTCTGGCCCTGTGGGCGCCACCTCGCCCCAGGGTGGAGAAGAGATGAGAGCCGCCGAGCGCAGAGGTGCGTAAGGTGATCCCAGCTTGCAGAAAAAGCTTCTGCAGAAACAGAAAGAGAGGGAACATGTGGCAGGAGGTCGGGAGCACCTGCTGCGAATGGAGCAGTGAGAGAAGGCCTCTTTGAGAAGACCCAGCCGTGCCGAAGAGCAGGGAGAAAGGGCATTTCAGGTAGATGGAGCAGTGAGAGCAAAGGTGCCAGGGAGGGCACGGGCGTGGTGTGTTCTAGAACCGGAGGGAAGAAGCCACTGTGTTGGAGGTATTGAGTGAGCAGGCAGCCGTCAGAGCCCAGCACTCTGGGAGGCCGAGGCGGGAGGATTGTTTGAGCTCAGGAGTTGGAGATCAGCCTGAGCAAGAGTGGGACCCCGTCTCTACTAAAAAAAAAAAAAAAAAAAAGAAATTAGGTGGACAACTAAAAATATATATATATAAAAAATGAGCTGGGCATGGTGGCGCGTGCCTGTAGTCCCAGCTACTCGGGAGGCTGAGGCAGGAGGATCGCTTGAGCCCAGGAGTTGGAGGCTGCTGTGAGCGAGGCTGACGCTGCGGCACTCACTCTAGCCCGGGCGACAGAGCGAGACTCCGTCTCACTCATCAATCAAAGCACAGCCGTGGGCTCTTGGCAGCGAAGACCCGTGCTGGGAATCACGTGGAGAGGCAGCTCCGCGCCGTGCGGGCTCCCCGAACGCTCTCACAGAACCGCACAGCGCGGCGTGCCGCTCCCGGGCTGCACACGTGTGTCACTGTGCCACGCACGGCCAGCGGGCGATCGCAACACCCGCCACTAGCCGATAGGAATTCTTTAGCCCTGCCATACTTTTAGGGGACCCCTGTGGTATGTGGCCCATCACACACTGAAATGTCATACGTGTCACATGGCTATGTGACAGCGAAGCATGTGCATCTCACGTGTGCAGCCCACTACACTTGCTGACACAGACGCACTTCCATGGCACCGTCGCCGAGACCAAGACGCGGATGATCCCCGCACACTGGAGCACGCGGAGAGCGCGCGTCCCCTTTACACTCTCTCCCGTGTCCGCTTGTCCGTGACGGGCAGGCGTGGCCTTCCCGATTTGGAAAAATAAAAGCTGCGTTAAGACAAGACATAAAGACTGTGCGTCTTTCAGATGCTGATAATGTTGAAGGATTGCATGTGGAGTTGTTGTTTTGTTGATTGTTTTTTTTGTGACAGAGTCTCACTCTGTTGCCCGGGCTAGAGTACCGTGGTGTCAGCCTCGCTCACAGCAACCTCCAGCTCCTGGGCTCCAGCGATCCTCCTGCCTCAGCCTCCCAAGTAGCTGGGACTACAGGCATGCGCCACCACGCCCAGCTCATTTTTTCTATATAGTTTTAGTTGTCCAGCTAATTTCTTTCTACTTTTAGTAGAGACGGGGTCTCGCTCTTGCTCAGGCTGGTCTCCAACTCCTGACCTCGAGCCAGCCTCCCTCCTCGGCCTCCCAGAGTGCTGGGATGACAGGCGCGAGCGCCGCGCCCAGCCCTGCGTGCTGCATCCCGAGTGGGCTCTGCGCCGTCTCTCGGGCTGGCGGGGCCCGTCCACACCACCTGGCCTCTCCCCCGCAGGGCCTGCAGTACATGGAGCTGGTCCCCAAGGAGAAGCAGCCGGTGACGGGCACGGAGGGCGCGCTGTACCGCCGGCGCCAGCTCATGCGCCAGCTCCCCATCTACGACCAGGACCCCGCTCACTGCCGGGGCCTTGCGGAGGACGAGCTGCCGGCGATGGAAGCGTTTGTCCGGCAGTATAAGAGCGAGGCCCTCGGCGTGGGCGAGGTGGCCCTTCCGGGCCAGGGCGGGCTGCCCAGGGAGGACGGGAAGCCGCAAGGAAAGCCGGAGGCCGTGGAGCCCGCTGCCCCTGCCACCAACGGCAGCCTCGGGGACCCGTCCAAAGAGGCGGAATACGTAAGTGTCTCCCCAGCCTCCACCAGCCTCCCACTGGGAGGCTCCGAGTATTTATCCGCGGATCCCTGCATGCAGCGCGGGTTGGTTGCGTGTTTACCCCGTGCCCGACACTGTCCCGTGGAAAATAATTCAAGGTCACTAACCCTTGACAGGCTCATTCATAGCGTGGGGGAGGTCGCGGCACAGAAGGGGCGCCCGGCCTTGCGTGGAGGGGAGGCTGCCGGACGCAGGGCAGGCACCACTGGCCTCTGGACAGTGAGCAGGGCCACCTAGGCCTTCAGGCTGCGACGGGAGCGTGCGCCACAAAAGCCGCCAGTCTGAGAGAGCACGGTGCGGTCAGAGCATCGAAAGAAGTCCCACATGGCTGGGCGCGGTGGCTCACGCCTGTCATCCTAGCACTCTGGGAGGCCGAGGCGGGAGGATTGCTTGAGCTCAGGAGTTTGAGACCAGCCTGAGCAAGAGTGAGACCCCGTCTCTACTAAAAATAGAAAGAAATTAGCTGGCCAACTAAAAATACATAGAAAATATTAGCCGGGCATGGTGGCGCATGCCTGTAGTCCCAGCTACTTGGGAGGCTGAGGCAGGAGGATCGCTTGAGCCCAGGAGTTGGAGGTTGCTGTGAGCGAGGCTAACGCCATGGCACTCACTCTAGCCTGGGCAACAAAGCGAGACTCTGTCTCAAAAACAAACAAACAAATAAAAAATCAGATCTAGGCCGGGCGCGGTGGCTCGCGCCTGTCATCCCAGCACTCTGGGAGGCCGAGCGGGAGGATGGCTTGAGCTTAGGAGCTCGAGACCAGCCTGAGCAAGAGCGAGACTGCTGTGTCTATTTTTACAAAAACAGCAACAACAACGAAGATCAGAGCTAGCTCCCACGTCCCATAAACTGGTCTTCGTGCCTCGTCCCAGCCCGTCCTCCCGCGCTCACTCTAATCGTTGTCCGTCTGACGATCCCGAGTCGGAAGGAGGCCTTTATGTCATCGTGACTCTCCCACATTGTCAGTCCCGAGAGAGGCTGGTGTGAGACTGCGTTTGTTCCTGACCGAGCCCTGCATGTTTCTTCTCTGATGAACTGGGGCAAAGGCAGCCTGAGATGCCCCGTCCCTGCCTGCAGTCAGCTTTAAGAAATCCTTGTGACACTTGGGAAGGATTAAAATAACAGTACTGGACAATACATGGTAAATTCCACACTCAGAAAATAAGTAGGGGCCGGGCACGGTGGCTCACGCCTGTCATCCTAGCACTCGGGGAGGCCGAGGCAGGAGGATCGCTCGAGGTCAGGAGTTGGAGACCAGCCTGAGCAAGAGCGAGACCCCGTCTCTACTAAAAATAGAAAGAAATTAACTGGACAACTAAAAATATATAGAAAAAATGAGCCGGGCATGGTGGCGCAGCCTGTAGTCCCAGCTACTCGGGAGGCTGAGGCAGCAGGATTGCTTGAGCCCAGGAGTTGGAGGTTGCTGTGAGCGAGGCTGATGCCACGGCACTCTAGCCCGGGCAACAGAGTGAGACTCTGTCTCAAAAAAAATTAAAAAATAAAAAAAAAGAGGAAAGATCAAAACGCCCCTCTGGGTGCAGGAGGCTGCGGATCGGCGCCAGCAACAGCCGCCGCAAGAGGCGGGGAGAGGCCGGTGACAAGCACGCTGCGCGAGTCTGTGTTGGGGAGAGCCAGCGCCTGGCCACGCGGCCGCCGGGTCAACATTTGCTGTGTTGTGATCGTGAGATTTCCACGGGCTCTCTGGGCTTGGACTTGGAGAGGAACCTTCCAGAAGCAAACGGCACCCCTGGGACGCAGCTTCTGGCAAGCCGAGGAGCGTTCTCCATGCCTGCCGCTCCGCTCCGAGGCCAGCCCGGCTCGGTGCCTTCGGGACGGCCCTGCGGCCGGGTGCCCCGCATGTGCCGCTGCCCCGCGTGTCCTGGTCACTGGCACACCACGAGCCTCCCTAACCCTGCTCCTCTCTGGACGCTGGGGCGGCGCATCTCGAACCGGCGTGCCGGGAGCTGCCCGCTCGCCCCGTCCGGCTGGGCAGGGCCCCGCGGGGACAGCTGGCCTGAGCTCCCTGCGTGGCTCGGAGCGGCTCGCGGGCGACGGGGCTGCCGTGTCCGAGGCTGGTCAGCGCCAGGACAGCACGCAGCCGGCGGCCTTTGCATGGGGGAGGGGCTTCCTCCACGCGGCCGCCCCGGCTTGGGTGCCCGGCGTGGGTTCCCCGCGTGGCTTCCCCTGCGTGGGTGCCCCGGCGTGGGTGCCCGGCGTGGGTGCCCCGCGTGGCTTCCCCTGCGTGGGTGCCCCTGCGTGGGTGCCCGGCGTGGGTGCCCGGCGTGGGTGCCCAGCGTGGGCGCGGGGCCTCTGCCCGCTCGAGGCACAGAGGAGCAGCCCGCCCGTCCTCGCCCGCCTGCACACGCGGGTCACCGCGGTGGAACCGCAGCCGCAGAAAGGAAGTTAAGTCCGGGTGGGTGGGAAGAGCGTGCAGGAACTCGCCACCGTGACTCGTGCAAGGCGCGACCCAGGGAGCCCCACGCACACAACAGCCCCACCGGGGTCTGGGCTTAAGGGACCCGACCGCCAGATGCTCTCAGCCTGCCTGGCCGCGGCCCTGCCCGCAAAGGCCCCAGCGGGCGGGGCTCGGAGCCCTCCTCCCCTGGAAGGAAGCGCCGCGTGTGAGCAGGGACGGCGGGCTCGCGGCTGGGCGCGGGGAGAAACTTGCGTCTGTCCTGCTTCCGGAAGGCCCGGCCGCGGCTCCTCTCCTGGGAGGGACACCAGTCTGCAGGCAGGGTGACGTGGAAAGTGCCAGAAACACTCTCGCGAGCAAGCTCTGCGTCCAGATGGCTGGGAGCATGGACCAGAGCGGCGGGAGCAGGCCGAGGGGACCCGCTCCTCTCCCACCGTCCCAGCTCCTTCAAGCGAGCAGCGGGAGCGCGGCCACAGTGATGTCTGAGAAGCAGCGTCAGGACCTCCCGGGACTCAGGCGGCCTTTGCTGTGGCCGCGCCGCAGTGCCGTCGGTGCTGAGCTTGCGTGTAAGGGCTGTCTTTCAGCACGCTGTGTCGCTGGTTCTCAAAGTAAGCGCCCCCCGGCCCTGCCAGAACCCCTGGGGAATCCGTGTCCCCCCCCCCAGCCCCAGATCTACTGAGTCGGGCACTGTTGGGGGCGGCAGTCCCGCTAGGGGCTGGGGAAGCGGGCACAGCCTGAGAAGCTAACCGTGACTGAGCCCTTATAAATCCCAAACATTTCCCTATGTCGTTCGATTCGTGTGACAACCCCGTCATGTTGCGATTATCGCTGTATCCGTTTGACAAGTGGGAAAAAAAACAAAAAGCAAAAAACAAAACGGAGGCACAGAGAAGGCAGGTCACTTGCCCCGAGGTCACACAGCTACAGACCCGAGCAGCCTGGCTGGAGAGCGCTGCCCCCCCCCCCCACGCTGAGATCTGGAACCCGCGAACCTCAGCACCAGGGTCGCGGGGAGGGATCGAGTTTGTGCCAGAGAGACGCGGCCAGGACAGCAGGAAACGGCCCAGGCAGGCCAGGCGTCCCGCCTCAGCTGCCAGCCTGTCCTCGGTGGCGGAGGGCCACCAGGCTGAGACCTGGGGACAAGCTCAGGTGGCTCCACTGGGAAAAGGGCCCAGAGGCAGCTCGAGCAGGTAGAGGAAGCTGCTCCCGCACACGTGGACCGGGCACCTTGTTTCCGTAGGCGGAGGCCGCGCCGCTTGCCGAGCGCATTGAGCTGTCAGCTGCCCCAGGGCCGGGGCCGGGGTGCCGGGGCGCGGGGAGGGGTGACACTCCCCCGGGAGGGGCTTCAAGACACTTCTCGGCAGATGAGCGGCTGAGACCAAGCTCCACGAACACGACTCTCTCTCCCCGCATGGACCGCTGGCGTCTTGCCGCATGGCTCAAATCAGAACATGGCACTCCTCAGCTCCAGAACCTGCGATGGCTCCCGCTGCCCCCATCCCACTCCCCGGCTCCAGAACCCGACATGGCTCCCCGCTGCCCCTATCCCACTCCCCGGCTCCAGAACCCGCGATGGCTCCCGCTGCCCCCATCCCAATCCCCGGCTCCAGAACCTGCGATGGCTCCCGCTGCCCCCATCCCACTCCCCGGCTCTAGAACCCGAGATGGCTCCCGCTGCCTCCAGAGTGAAGTCCGCACCTGGGCTCAGAGCTGTCCGAAATTGCCCAAACTGCCCCCCGCCCCCGCACGCCCTGCTTGGCTCTGTGGGTGGCCTGGGACCTGCCCACGCTGCCTCCCCCACCCAAGTCCAGCTGCTGGTCTACGCCTCGCCCTTTCCCCACGTCCAGGTTAAGCCAAATCTGGGCACTTGGCGGCGGGAGCCCCACGGACGTGTCCTGATGTCACTCCACTCGCGCGGTTGCCGGGCGGGCGCGAAGGCCTTTCTGCGCGTAGGAGGGGCCGGAGATTCCTTTCCGTGACGCTCGGGAGC
The DNA here is from genome assembly GCA_008750895.1 of Mirza zaza. NCBI lineage: Eukaryota > Metazoa > Chordata > Mammalia > Primates > Cheirogaleidae > Mirza > Mirza zaza. The sequence continues at coordinate 113,949 of VSMD01134631.1, forward strand.
CAGACGGGGACTCGCCTTGTGCACAAGCAGCCCTGGTGGATCCCCGCGTCTCCCCGGAAACAAGGCAGGGTCTTGTATTCATTTTTCCTCAAGAAGACACCCTAGGGCTGATTCTCAGGGGATGTGTGATTTAAGTGCGGTGCAGCCATCTACACCGATTCAAACAGAGCGAAGTCGCCTTCTCCAGGAACATCATCGTCACTCTCCAGACCCCGAATCCCATCCCGAATGTCTTGCGACTCTGTTTCCTCTAGAACCACCGCCCCGATCTCTCCTGTCGAGCACTGGAGCTGTCACGGGGCGGATGAGAAGGGCTGCTCGTGTCCTTTCCCGCTCCGCGACGACACGCATGGGTCGTGCAGACGCTGCGCAGCCACGCCCGGCACCAGGGCTGATTTTCGGGGTGCTCGGACATCCTGCTGGGGCTGATTTTATGGGCAGGGCTGGTTTTCGGGAAACGCGCTAGGAGTTTGGGACTCCGGCTAGCCGAGGCGTGGTGCAAACCAGGGGGTGCGGGCGCATCGCTGGGGCCCGGCGAGCTCACTCCAGGGGGGTGGGACGTCGCGCGAACAGCGCCCGGGTGTCCCGCTGGGCGCAGGGCGCCGGCCGCTGGCTCTCGGGGCGTGACTGAACCCGGACCCAGCACGTTCTGGGGGTCAGGACCCGGTTCGGGTGTCTCCGGCAGCCGTCACATTCCTCGCGTCTCTTCTCCCGACCGCCCCGGCCGCGCGGCTTCCTCGGCGTGTCCGGCGTGTCCGCGCGGCGTGAGCGCGGCAGGCGCGGGGCTTCCCAGTCGGGCAGAGGCGCCGGCGCGCTGCGCGTCCTGCGAGGCCTGAGTCCAGAGCCCAAAGCGAGGGCGGTAGGCGCCGGGCGTCCTCCAGCCGCGGCCGGGCCACGTGCGCCCGCCCAGGACGCCGCCCGCCGGTGCCTGCCCCGCCAGCCACGCTCCCCGGCGGCCGGGCGGCCCTGCTTGAAGAGTTTGAGGGCCCTGTTACACGGGCACTCTATGTAACAAGAGAGAAAACAAATTTCCATGGGATGTTTTTTGGGTTTTTTTGACAGAGTCTCACTCTGTTGCCCAGGCTAGAGTGCTGTGGCGTCAGCCTAGCTCACTGCAACCTCCAACTCCTGGGCTCCAGCGATCCTCCTGCCTCAGCCTCCCAAGTAGCTGAGACTACAGGCATGCGCCACCATGCCCGGCTAAGTTTTCCTATATATGTTAGTTGCCCAATTAATTTCTCTCTATTTATAGTAGAGACGGGGTCTCACTCTTGCTCAGGCTGGTCTCGAACTCCTGAGCTCGAGCCATCCTCCTGCCTTGGCCTCCCAGAGTGCTAGGATGACAGGCGTGAGCCACCGCGCCGGCCTTCTATGGGATTTTTATCAATGAAATTCAAAATATAATAATAATTGAGGGCAGGGTTTTTTAATATATATATATATAAAATTCTACTGATGAGAAAAAATGGAGTTCTTTTTTTTGAGAGAACACATTTCACCTAATTGGAGGGCGAATGTAAAATTCATTCTTCATTCCCACGGGTCTTACAAGAGCAGACAGCGGCCGGGTTTGGCCGTGGGCCGCAGGCGGCTGAAGCCAGATCAGAGGACGCCGGACGCAGGAGAAAGAACTCTGGCTTTGGGGTCCACTCGGCCTGCGCTCAGGGCCCAGCTTTGCCTCCCATGCGCTGCGGGGCACTAAGCCGGTCACCGAACCTCTCTGAACCTCAATTTTTGGCACATCTGGGAGAGAAAATAATGATTTCCCTACCAGAGAGAGAACTCTATACGTGGAAATAACTCTCTCGGGTGTGTGTAAGGTCACGGAAGGAGCACAAGTCCTGAGGACATGATGGCCATCACCATCACCACCATCATCATCACCATTATGTCTGATAACTCCAAAATGGCCCAAAAGATTTTATGGGCCGGGCGCAGTGGCTCACCCTGTAGCCCTAGCACTCTGGGAGGCCGAGGCAGGAGGATCATTTGAGCTCAGGAGTTTGAGACCAGCCTGAGCAAGAGCAAGACCCCCCTGTCTGTAGTAAAACCAACCAAACAAACAAAAAACAGAGAGAAATTAATTGGCCAACTAATATATATAGAAAAAATGAGCCGGGCATGGTGGCGCATGCCTGTAGTCCCAGCTACTCGGGAGGCTGAGGCAGGAGGATCGCTTGAGCCCAGGAGTCTGAGGTTGCTGTGAGCGAGGCTGACGCCACGGCACTCACTCTAGCCCGGGCAACAGAGTGAGACTCTGTCTCAAAACAAGGCCCAACGCTGAGGAGCCGCGTGAGCCGCGCTCGCCTTCTGAGCCAGCGGCCGAGGAAGGGCGCGGCGGGGCGGAGAGGGCGGGGCGGGGCGGGGCGGAGAGGGCGCGGCGGGGCGGAGAGGGCGTGGCGGGCTGAGAGGGCGCGGCGGGCGGAGAGGGCGCGGTGGGCGGAGAGGGCGCGGTGGGCGGAGAGGGCGCGGTGGGCGGAGAGGGCGCGGCGG
>VSMD01134632.1:0-23682 GCA_008750895.1 Mirza zaza
AAGAATATATAACTGGCAAAATAATTCATTAACAGAGTCTTTGCCTTGTTGGACATCATTTTATCATCCTGGGGACTCACTTGGATGAGTTGACTCAATGTAAATTAGAAACACATGGATTAAATCTCTCAAAATCGCCAGATGTGATTGAGGTTTTGACAAAGTAAAAGACCACTGACAGGTATTTGGAAATGTTTTCACAATCCAAGAACCACCAGGTTGGCCCCTCTCTAAAAATGAAGTCATGGCCCTGTGGCCATTTTGATATGCCTCATATTTTCATGTCTAACAAAATAAATCTTGCCATCACTGCTCATGATATGTAAGTATTTGGGTTAATTAAATATGAAGATGTAAAAACGGTGGAAACAATTCTAATAAGGGTAATATTTTTCTAATCTAGAATATTTTAAGAGTCCATGAGAGATGGCAAATCTGGATGTTAGTGGAGTAATACCTGATAGGGTTCTCAGTAGCAAAACCAGAATAGACTCTAGTTAATTTAAACAGAAATGGAATTTGTTAAAGGACGTTGGGAAGCTCACCAGTTTCCTTAGAGACCCAGAGAGTCAGGGTAGAAGGATGCAGCTGGGAGTAGTGGCCAAACCACACACACGTCTGCTGCTGCACCTTAGCCCAGACCTTGGGGTGAAGATGCAGGTGGCAAGATGAAAAGCTTTTTCATTCTTTGCATCAAAGGAGAGATGAGACGCCTCTTCTGCCCCACTCACTGAAAGGTGGATTCTGCATACTCTCTTTCCACATGGAGCAATTACAAATCAAAGACTCTCATGGATGTATTTGATTGGCAGAACCCAAGTTACATGCCTGTGCGCCACCTAAAAGGGAATCTGGAGGAGTGAGTTCTGGCTTCTATCTTGGAGAAGAGGAATATATGAGGTGGGAGTTTCTCCATTCATAGCAATGGTATTCATAAGATGCTCTATGGCCACAACATAGTGAATATTCTTTACAATTTAGATTTTATAATATTTCCTAGTTATCAATTACATTTCATAATCTTGCTTTGCTATGCAACTAAGGATATATTATATATATATACACACATATATATATATGCTTCTTATTTTTTTCATGGCTATTTTAAATCATATTTGAGACTCTCATTTAGCAATTCAACAAATCTTCCACCTGGAACCCAATGGAAAGCCAGAAAACAAACCTCTGTAAATGGAAGTGGTGTGAGGCTAAGCATACATGAAACGTCATGCATTTGATTTATATGAGTCTACTTTAGGCATTCTACTCAGGGCTTATCTATCCTATTTTCTGCTGAATTCATTTTGTGTCATGTTCCCTCACCTATAGAAAATTTGCAAGAATAATTTAATAAACACCTTTTACCTACCTTCATCAATGTCTATTCCTATGAAGAGTCCAGGCCAGTCATTTTTCAGAATGTTCCTCATTTTGAATTTATGTGGTTGTTTACTCATGACTACATTTAGATGAAACACATTCAGAAGAAATGCTACATAGATGATGATTCACTCTAATTTCTATAAAAAAAGGGGGGCATATGTTATCAGTTTTACTCTTTCCTAGTAATATTAAATTGTATAATTTAGTAAGTTAGTAGAACCCAGATTCCTTATAAAGTTATCTTTCTTTTTATTTAATAAATGATAGTTTGAGATTGTGAGAATATCCTGCTTCCTAACAATCTTTTAACCAATGATTTTAGCATCCACTGATGATTCTTTGCAGAACCAGTTATAACTATGATAATTGGAAAATGAAGATTTTCATATTCAGTGTTACCTTCTACATTATTAGTTGGCATTCTTCTATAAATAAGATTGTCCTTTTCTATTCCTCTCATTCATTCATTTGTACATTTGTTCTTATTTTTTGTGTAAGTATCAACCCAAATTCATTTCAATAAGTCAGAATACATTACTGACAGTTTTCAGTTTGATGCTCAAAATTGTCCAAATTTGGGCAGTAGAAAGCCCCTTTAAGCTGATTCCTAGATCATTTTAATGTGACCCTATCAGATTTTGAGCACTCCCTTAATTTTTGGCATAACACCACAATTTTGTGTTTTAGGAACACCTAAAACTTCTCTTGCCCCAAGGCTAAAATTAGCATTTCTCAAAAGAGAATAAGTTTCTTTTAGAGAAAAATGAAATGGTGTTTAGATGCCAGGATCTACATCTATGTTCGTTTCTATTGGCTATCACTTCCTTTAGTTCCTTGCAGTTGATAAAGCTGAAAAACATTGACATCTGTATTTATATCTGTAGAAATATCTGTATCTATACCTATATCTATATATCTAGCTATCTCTAATCCCAACCAAACACTATAGAATTTTTCCTTTTCTACCCACATTCCATATTTTTATCTCTCTTCTCTGACAGTGAGAATTCACCCATTTTTTCAATCCTCCTGTACACATAAAATTGTTATAGAATCATTTCAGAAACTCAGAGAAACTCTGTTATAACTTATAGCATTATTATATATAAAGTTTAAGATAGCACCTTTTTTGAATGGTAGTATTTTGAGACTTACTTCTGTTCCATTGGTCTGCCTTTCATGTACTAGTGACACTATTTTAAGTACACAAATGTTACAGTAAATTTTAAAATGTGATACTCTCCTTTTTCATCTTCTTTGTTGGAATTTTCTTAGCTATTCATGCATGCTTATTTTTCCATTTGAACTTTAGAATTAACTACCTGTATTCATTGGGGTTGCAGTAAATTATAAATAAATGCAAGCATAACTAGCATTTTCATGATGCCATGTTGTTAAATCCAAGAGCAAGAGTTGAATTTCTCTTTGTTCAAGTCTATTTGTATCCTTCACAGGTGTGTGTTTTAATGGTTTCCTTAGGAAGGCTTATCTTTCCTAAGTATGTTACCTTTTTATTGGCGTTGTAAATAGAAGTTTGCCTTCCATTATAACTTCTAACTAGTTATTGTTTATAAATGTGATTTTTTTTAATGTTTTCAACTTTCTCATCAATCCCCTTGATCTAAATTGCCATCCACATTCTGAATTCCATATCCGACATTTCAACTGTTTCTTTTTGGTTGGATTGGAGTCCATTGCTGAAGAACTATTGTGATCCTTTATTTTTTTCATGTTGCCGAAGTTTTTATGCTGGTTCCTTCTCATGTGGATCCTCTTCTCTCAGCTCAAGAAGATAACTTTGTGGTATGCCTATTCTCCTCTGCTTGGAGCTCTGATGCTCAGTGGGGAGAAGGGGGGTCCCTGGATGGTGTGCCTAAGTCCCTACTCTGGAAGGTTGACCAGGTAGGGGAGTGGTGGATGCCCTGTGAGCCTTTAACACCACTGCTCTCCTGTGTGTCCTTGTTCCCCTGTGGTTGTCACGGGTGTTTGGCATGTGTGGCATGAATGTTCACCCCACACAGGTCTGCACCTATCTTTCAACTCCTTTTGGGAAAACAATTTCACATATGTTGGATGTTTGATAGTGTCCCACAGGTCACTGAGTCACTTCATTTTCTTTTCTCCCTGTGCTATAATTTAAACAGCTTCTATTGCTGTTCCTTTATTTTTATTGATTTTTTTTTTGTAGTATCAATCTGCTATTAGTTCTATTAAGAAAACTTTTATTTCAGATATTGCATTTCTCATCTCTGCAAGTTTTTTTATATTATTGATTTTTTTCTTTCTTATGATCATCTTGTCCTTTAGGAAATATTGATCACATTTATAATGGTTGATTTGAAATTATTCCCTTTTAATTTCATTATCTCTGTCACTTCTGTTTCTGCTTTTATTTTCTTGTATTTTGAGGTAACAATTTGGTGTTTCTTTGCTTGTCTATTGAGTGTTTATTGAATCATATTATGAATGTTATAATATTGAGTGTTTATGATGTTTATTTTGTCTCTAAGAGGGTTGAAATTTGTCTTGTTAGGCGATTAAGTTACTTGAAAATCATTTTCGTGCATTCCAAACTGATTTTAAGCTTTGCCAGGGTTGTCCAAAGTAGCTCTTACTCTAGGACTAATTTAGCCAAACTACCAAGGCATGATTTTCTAGTTTTTTTACTGAATTCCCTGAGGGCCCCATGAAGTTTCTCTGCTCTGGCTAAATGGGATTTGAGTATTTCCCAACCTTGTTCAAGCTCTAGGAGTTGTTCAGGTTATAGTTCCCCATAGCTATTTTTCCCCAGAAGTTGCTTTTTGTGTATCTTTGTGGAGTTTTGCTGTATACATGCAGAGTTAAGAGGACTTCTATGCATACTTCTCTGCACAGATGACTCCTCTCTGACATTCTGCCCTGCAAATTCTAGCTGCCTCAGCCTCCTCCAAATCCAATATCTGTCTTTACAGCTCAGCAATATTTCTTGTGCTATGCATGCGATTTTTTCCCTTTGCCATCTTCCAGAAATTGCCTACAGACAGAAAGCAAGGGTGATAGTAGGCTTCACCTCTGTTTCCCTTTTCTCAGTGGTCATAGTCCTGCTTTACCTGTTGTCTCCATGCTTCAGTGAAGAATCCTTGCATATATTTTATCTGGTTTTCCAGTTGTGTATGGTAAGTAGACTGGTTTTATACTAGAAGCAGAATTCAACTGAAGATGACTTTAAGGAGGAGTTCTGGAATATGCCACTCATTGGCCAGAATTGAAGCTACCCTTATCTACTAAAAAACCTGGAAATGTAGCTTTTTCTCTGGGTGCCCATATGCCCAGCAAAAAAAAAAATCAGGGGAAAATGGATTTTGAGAAAAAAATGGGCATTATCTGCCATAATAATATAGGTGTTAGCTCACTTACCAGTTTAGCATCTCCTTGTAGAGATCAGAGACTTCCTCATTTGAGTAGCCTATAAAAAGCCTGGTGTCCTTGAAGTTCACAGAAAAAATAATACTAAAATAACATGGTCCTGAACATTGAACTCATAATCATTCAAACTATCAAAGAGAAAATTAGGCATGAGGAAAGAAGACTATTTATGTGCGGTAGGGAGAGACTTGGAGAAAAAATTGGAAATTATCTTGGAGCTCCACGTGCATAGGCTCATAGGTTATTTAAAAACTCTGCTGAGACATTAGAGACTGCAGAAGCTTTGTTGCTGCCCTCATTTCAAGTGTCCTCTTTAGTCATGCATATAACTTTTTTTAAAAAGCTCAGATCATAAACAAGCTACTAGATGGATCCTTTTCTGGGGCAGGCAACCTCCCTTCCTTGTTTTATTCTTTCCTTAACCTATCATGGTGAAACAAAAAATGTATTTTAGGCCGGGTACAGTGGCTCACGCCTATAATCCTAGCTCTGTGGGAGGCTGAGGCAGGTGGATTGCTCAAGGTCAGGAGTTCAAAACCAGCCTGAGCAAGAGCGAGACCACGTCTCTACTATAAATAGAAAGAAATTAATTGGCCAACTAAAAATATATAGAAAAATTAGCCAGGCATGGTGGCACATGCCTGTAGTCCCAGCTACTCGGGAGGTTGAGGCAGGAGGATTGCTTGAGTCCAGGAGTTTGAGGTTGCTGTGAGCTAGACTGAAGCCACGGCACTCCAGCCTGGGCAACAGAGTGAGACTCTGTCTCAATATATGTGTGTGTGTATATATATATATATATTTTTTTTTAAAGTATTTATTGTCCTTATTGTCTGTCTCTTCTATTTCAATAAGGCCTGGGATTTTTATTGTTTTCCTTCACTGCTATATTCCTAGCACATAAACATTTGTGAATAAAAGAACAGGAGAATAAAACAACAACAAAAATACTTAAGTGAGAGGGATACCAAGGAAGAAACTAAGATGGGATCTGAAAGTGTGGTGGGACATTGGCTACCTTTGAAATTGCAAAATGTTTTATATTTGATGATAAGAGGATTTGGGTAGCTCTTTAAGGGCCATACAAAAGAAAGGACTAAATATGAAATAGTGAGGAAAGTTTCTCTCTATGCTATTTGTAAAATTCAGCTAATTCATACTTAGAGTTTGTAGGAGAATCTTTTAATAGTCAAAATAGAAAATGACCAAATCACAGAAAGCTTTATGAAGATAAGAATGGATTTTTAATTAAAAATTAAAACAAGGAAACAGACATGTAGGCTGTTATTTTTGCCTGGTTTCCCGTCAATGAATGTACTTGTCTTTTTTACATAAAGTGAATTTTTTAGTTGCCATGAGTCCTATAAAAACAGTGTCTTTAACGACTGGTTCCTGCCCCTGTTTTTTCCTGCCTTATGATTTGAAAATGGGTGTTTTATTTTCTTCTCCTTTTCCCATTTAGTCTGGAATCCCTTCTTCATTCCTTGGCCCCGTTTTTAGCTCCAAGGGGTTCATTATTGCAAAGTTAAAAAGCCATAAGCAAGGGACGTTCATGAGGCAAACTGCAGCAGAGGTGCAGCCCTCATCTTACCATCCTAACCGCTCTGAATTGCTGGGTGGCACCAGAAAGCTCAGTGGTACCTTGGCACATGACAGTGAGAACCCGGTAATTTGGGTAGATTAAAAGTGGGTATGGAATTGCCATTAAGTTGTCATCTAGGGTGTGTGTGTGTGTGTGTGTGTGTGTGTGTGTGTGTGTGTGTTGTAGTAGACAGGAAAGAGGGAGGAAATAAGGGAAAAGGAGAGAGGAGGAGAAGAGAAGAAAGTGCTAAATTGGTCCTAGGCTCTGCTAACTTTGTGTTTCAGTTACGAATGTGGACAGGTCAGGGCTCCAACTCTGTGGTCTTTCCCTTTCTGTCAATCTCAGTTTATTGCTAGCAGCACTCTTTTAATGGAGCCCACCAAGATGATTGTTGGACTGGCTTTACCCATTCTATTTCCCTACCAAAGGAATATTCCATCATGAGGGGTGGGATTCAAATTCTACAATGCATGCAGCTTTCAAATAACCAAAGCTAAGTAACAAAATAATAAGCAAAGGAGAAATGGCGATTGGGGTGAGGAGGAGAGAGCCATGTGAGGGAGGTGGCAGATCTTTCCTTTTAGTGCATTTGGTTCAGACGTGTGGCCCACATGCTTTTGGCTAGAAACCAGAATCTTAGCATGTAACAGAATTCCTGTGTGCATGTGGCTAGCTCTAGCTAGAGTTCAGTTGATTCAATTACAATGAATTGCTCCTTTGAGAAGGCGTGGGTCGACGGCATGAGAAACATGGTGCCTACCTTTCCCTCAACACTGTCCTCAGCTGTAGGTTCCAATTAGGGACCAAACCTTGTAGCCAGTTCTCAAGGCAACTGAACTCATTTACCCATCCAACTGTTGTCTGTGAATTCAAAAGCTGAAATTTATAGAGCTCAGTGAGCTGAAAATTATAGAGCACCGTGCCACATAGGAGACTTAGTTTTATGTTTATTTTGAGAATTGGGATTTCAAACTTAGTTAAGAATGAAAAATTCTTTACAAGGACATGTTGACTTGTTCCTCCTAAGCTCTCAGTAACAAATTTCTCATGGTTGGCAAACCCACTAATCTTTTATGATTTAGATACAGAAACCCATGAATCAGGCAGATTGGATATTAGCAAAAACATCCATCCACCAAGCTTCTCTCAAGAATTAGGGGCAAGGATATCTCCTGTTTGCAATGAGTACATCCAGGCTCAAAGCAAAGAGCCTAGATTGAGTAAAGCTCCATCTCAATGGCCTTCTTTTACCTGCCTCATGTCCTTGTCCCTTCTGACCTTAGCTGTGGAAGCCTCCAGTGTCTTTTCCTGGCATTCTTACTCTTCCTTTTGAATCCATCACTACTTTTTTTGCATGCCAGTTCAATGACTCTATTGTGCCTGCAATAACACTCAGCCATTTCTTTCAATTACTTCTCTTGCACTGGAAAAGAGAAAAATGCTCAGCCTAATCTGGGTTTAGGCTATAAAAACATTTTAGCATTGCAAATAAATTATCTAAATGTGTTGAGATATTCCACTTTCTAGTTAAATGCTAAGGACTGTACCATATGGTTGTTAAATGTGCATGGTCAGGGAGGTTAAGAAAATAACCTCAAAGGACAGGGCCACAGAAGAGAGAATGGTGGTGGCTACCATGCATGCGGCTGTGGCTCTGTGTGATTCCTGCTATACTGTGCTGTCAACCTGAGGCTATGGGATAAACGAAATCTTTCAGCCAGCCTTGTGCAAATCATGCTCCCTGGGTGCAACGGGATATGCCATTTGCACCAATAAACCTGAGCCTCGCTGGTCACCCACATGTGCAAAATGGAAATGATTATCCTTTCTTTTCTCCTCTTCCCCTGATACTCTTTTACTTCTTGTTAGAGCTGTTTCTCTCACGACCTGCTCTATTAACTTTGTGGGTTGCTGGGAGGATCAGGAGCTGAGTGTGATCATGGTGACAAAAGCAATAGCTGCCCTTTCTTGTGTACCTTCCACGTGCTAGACACTAATATTTCCACTTCAGTCCTCAAACAACTTCAGGATGAGAGCATAATTATCCCCATTTCTCCATAAGGAAATTGAGAATGAAAAAAGTTAAGAAATTACCAAGGAAATAATGCTGGCAGTGGTGAGCATCTCTGAAGACCACGCCTTTGCTAAACTACATTGTCTTTTAACCTGTAAAGCACAAAATATTTGGTATTGGCCACAGTTATTAATGACTTTTGCAACTCTCATCCTATAGCTATAAATTCTCCCTGATGTTTTAAGTCATATCCGCCACATGTTTAGCAAAAGGCTCCTGACAGGTTAGATGTGTAACACCTCACATGACAGGCCAGTGGGCACCTTTGACAGGGGTCTATGAATTTCTTCTTTTAGCTCACCTGACTTCCAAGCTCATAATAGGATTGAAGGAGAAAAGAGAGTACTACTAATAATGGTCAATTCTACTTTTTTAACATTTAACCCAGGCTCTCTGATGGCGTTTTGGCTCAAATAGTAATACATAAAAGTTTTATATAAGGCTTTAAAGTTTACAAGGATATTTCATATAAATGTCCTCATTTAAATGTCTGTCCAATTGCAAGCTAAGTATTATACCCACTTTACAAATGAGAAAACTAATTTGTTCAAGGGACCATAAGTTATATCCCAAAAGTCTGCAAATGTCTCCCAATTATAAATATCTACCATAATTATGGTGGCTTATATGTCCCAGTTTGTCTGGTTGTACTAGCATCACTCACTTTCAAAAGTTTCTTAGTTTGAGGAATAAATTATATGGTCAGCCTACCCAAAGGCATACAATTAAACACAGAATTTTACTTACAACTGACAAAGTTGCAAATTGGGCCATCAGGGACACAACTGTGTCTATCTTGCATAAGAGCAATTCCTTAAGTGACATAGATATTTTGGACATCGACAATATTTTTCACTCTTTCCAACTGGATAAGTGAAAACCCCTCTCTCAGTCAACCATGGTGTTTGATTCCCAGCACATTCGAATCACCTGGTGAGCTTTTTAAACTCAGGCTGCTTCATTCCACCCAGAACCAATTAAACCAGAACCTTTGGGAGTGGAGGCTGGGAAATGGCAGTTTTCAAAAAGCTCTAAAGATATATATATATGTGTGTGTGTGTGTTTTGAGAGAGGGTCTTGCTCTGTCACCTGGGCTAGAGTGCAGTGGCATCATCCTAGCTCACTGCAACCTCAAACTCCCAGATTCAAGTGGTCCTCCTGCCTCAGCCTCCTGAATAGCTGGGACTACAGGTGCACACCACCACATTTGGCTATTTTTTTCTTTTCCTTTTCTTTTCTTTTTTTTGAGACAGAGTCTTGCTCTGTTGCCCTGGCTAGAGTATCATGGTGTCAGCCTAGCTCACAGCAACCTCAAACCTCAAACTCCTGGGCTCAAGTGATTCTTCTGCCTTAGCCTCCTGAGAAGCTGGGACTACAGGCATGCACCACCATGCCCGGCTAATTTTTTCTATATATTTTTAGTTGGCCAATTAATATCTTTCTATTTTCGGTAGAGACAGGGTCTCACTTCTTGCTCCGACTGGTTTTGAACTCCTGATCTAGAGCTATCTGCCCACCTCGGCCTCCCAGAGTGCTAGGATTACAGGCATGAGCCACCATGCCCGGCTGTTTTTATTTTTTTTGTAGAGGTGGGGTCTTTGTGTTCTTTAGGCTGGTGTCAGACTCCTGGGCTCAAGAGATCCTCCAGCCTTAGCCTCCCAAAGTGCTGGGAGTACAGATGTGAGCCACTGTGTCTGGCCCAGACAGAGCTTTCAACAGTGTAGCCAGCAGTGGTGACTGGCAGCATGTGAACAGGCACACGTGGTAATGGGCAGTATATTAGACCCATGGGGAGCGCATAGCCAACAAGAGATCACATGGGGGGTGGGGAACATTGCCAAAGAGGCTGATATAATTTGAGATGGCTTATTGACTGTGTGATGGGCCCACAGAGTGGAAAGAACAGACATTGTTGGCTACTGCCGTATCTTTCGAAACTCGTATATGTTTATCTTGACTTAATGAAGTGTGCTATTGTTTAGAAAGTGATTTATTTTGTTGAAAAGAGTAAATATTGAGTCTGGCCTCCAATTCCAATGTCTGTCTCTCTGTAACTTTATTTGTTGCAACCTTTTTCTTTGTGTGTGCTGTGTGTGTGTGTGTGTGTGTGTGTGTGTGTGTATTAGGGGAGTTAAAGTGGAGATAGGATGATTCAAAATTGTTAGATAAATGGGTTGTGTATGAAAACAAAACTGGCATCTCTTAGCATCATGTTTTCTGAGATAAAATCTCTCATTATTTTTACTTATTTCAGAATATGCCCTCAGAAAGGAGAGATTTAAGAGAAAGACATGAAGTCATAGAGAGGTTAAGTGATCAGCTAAGGGTCAGGTAGTGAGTCAATCCAGACCCTGAATTTGCGGTGAAAATTTCTAATCATCGATGTAATACTGTGTGAAAATTCAGACATGGTGAAAAAGAGGTTTCACTATTTTTCCAATTCATGAGACTATTTTTAGAGTAGAGTATTATTAGACCTATTTTATGGTTATTTATTGCAATAAATGTTTATTTTCCTTTGAAATGCACTAATCTCTTTGCTATAATTTTTCCATGGAAAGAAAATAACATTTCAGTTGATGCAATTTCAGTATGCTGGGAGCTCAGTCTCCTGTTTCAGGTGCCCGGGGATGCAGGAGGCCAGGCCAGGGGCTTGTTCCTTCCTGGTTCAGATCACTACGGTTTAGAATTCTTTGCTGACAACTCCAAGTAACTCAAATTCTTTCCTTTATGGTTTTTTTTTTCTGTGCAAATAATATTTAGTCCCTCCTTGAATGCTTTTCTAAGAGGTCATTTCTCAAGTTTCCCCAGGCTGTAACTCTCTCCAAACCCAATCTTAAGTCTAATTCTTCCATCTCTCATCCCTCTTCCCTGACTATTGTACTCATTTTCCCTGGGGAGAGAAGGACATATGCAGAAATGAACAAAGAGCTTTAAATACTACCTGCCCAAGAGCTGCTTTACCCCAAATGTTAGTCCAGTGTACCAGCCAATGGTGGCAGTGAAGGGACAGAGGCCCATGAAGCCACTGCAGGAACCTCGACTCTTCTTCATCAATCAGCTATGGGGAGGCTGGAAAAAAGAGATGAAAAAGAGGACTCCTTGGTTCCTTCATTTCGTGGCACTGATTACGCAAATACAGGTGCAGCAGTAAGTTCAGAGCCCTTCCTTAGACCTACAGTCTGGCCTTTTCACTCCCATAAAATAATAATGCATAACATTATTTCAAGCAGAGGTAGAAAAATAGCCCTTAGATTGAGTTCCCTCAGACTGATGAATCAGCAGAAATAAAAATTAATTTCAAACAAAGACCTCAAATGCCACAACTCTTACCCAGTCTCCCTCCAGAGACCGTTAGTGGTCCTGAGCTGAGCAGGGGAAGAAGAACCTTTCCCTTAGACGCCCCGTCACAGAGATCTGGCCGGGTCAATGTAAGCTAAGACCCTAGGAGCTTGATAGCCTGTACGAGGCACTGAGAATCCCAAATGGTAGGAGAAGATGGAAAAACTGGTCAAGATGCTGACCTCCTCATGAAATTAAACATCACTAAAAATATTGTTTGTCACTGAATAAGGCTGGTTACAAAAATGGTAAACGGAGTAGGGTGGGGATTGAAGCCTGGACAAGAAGGCCCAAAAAGAAGAAGGTAATTGTAGAGTGTGCCTTAAAACGCTTCCTGTGTCTCTTCTGGTAAATCCAGATGAGCTTCCCGAAGGAGGAAGGCTAGACAGTTACTGTTGAGTTGCCTTTCAGATGATAAGGAGGATCCTTCCGTAAACCAGAAATGAAAAACTCTAGACTTGAGAGTAGCTGAGAAAGGGTGCAGAGGTGAAAGGGGACGGGGAGCCATCAGCACCCCAGATTGCATCTGATGGAGAGTTGTTATTGCTGTTTCTGTGAGTGCCTGTCTCCTTTGTTACACTGTGTGCCTCTCAAGGGCTGGGACTGTGCCTTATTCATCCTTAAATACATCCATACATAGATGAATGAGAGTATGGATGAAGTCATAAATGGAGGTGTCTACTAGCAGCCTGGGCTGTGAGTTTGGAATCGTCGTTTGTGATCTCTCGTCTTCCTTTGTCCAGCAGTACAGCGCGTGACGATAGTCCAGAGCATTCTGCCACCAGCAGATGATGCTTGTCCTCGGTCTTTTGAAAGAAGACTGCGGTGAACGGTTAAATTGACTTTAAATTTAGCAGCATTGGGCAAGAATAGAAATGTTCTAATCCTGTCTCCTCCTACGGAATGTGAATTGTGGTCAGAGGAATATGTTTTTGCCTCCTGTGATTTAGATCAAATTTCATGGGCCAGACAGGGTGTAGGGAGCCAGGCTGCAGCAGCCACTCTCCCTGGTAAACAGTGTCACACCTCCCCTGGACGGCCCAGGGCACCGTGTGTGCCCTGGCGCGAAAGACAACTGGCCAGGGCTTGTCTGTACTCCCTGCCTTGTTTCTTTGCCCAGTGTTCATGTGGAGCTTGGCTTCCTAGTCTTCCAACTGGGCACGGCGAGGCTGCGCAGGTGTGAGAGGTGCATGCACATGTGCCTGGGGAAGGCTGCCCCAGAAAAACATACCCGGGGCCTAGATTTCACGCCAAGTTTTTGGTCTTCACTTTCCATTAGAGAATAAGGCCACTAGCTCTAAAATTTCCACTGGGGAAGGCTGGTTTGGCCTCACATGGCAACGCTATCTGATGGGCAGTTCTGGGTCTATCGTGTAGAGCAAGGGCGATGTCAGAAGGATGATGTGTTTGTAGGCAGAAAACAGCGGGAAAATCAGCCTCATAGGCCACTGAGGAAGTAGTTACCTGCTGGATTTAACGCTGTTATCTCCCGGCCACCTCTGGGCTTAGCATCTTTGCTTGGAAATAAGAGGGTCGTTTCACCATTGGGCTTCAAGAACTCTCTGTGAAACATGCGTGCGTTTTGGTACAGAATTATACAGTCAATCAGAGAGTAAAGGGATTTTACCTTTGGAAGGATATGTGGCTTCTTCAGTCTTCCTGTGGACTCACCGCCCCCCTTACCTTGAGAGTGCTAACGATGTAGAGGCCTAATAACTGGCTAATGAAATGCCTTTTTGAGTAGGAATTAGGATATATACCTAGAAAGTGGGTTTCAGAAGAAAGGAGAGGAGAATGTGTGGAAGGAGCCTGCACGATCAGATAAGAATTCTTCACCAATTTCCTTTTTATTTATCCATGTTGTAATCCATATTAGGGAAGAATCAACCTCACTTTCTAAAAGTCACAGATATTAACCCTATAAAAATATTAACATCGTATCAAAGAGGAGCAGAAATTTATAAAGGGAAAGAAAGATCTATCCCAGCCCACCTAGGTTTTCCTGATGGCATGTTAAGTAGTAGTATCTAAGCAAATGGTGTCTTAAATTATCTGACCAAAAGGTTTTTTTCTTGTCTCTGTATTTTTAAGTAACACTCACTGAGAATATTCATCACATGTCCAGATTAATTTGGACAGTGGGAAAGTTAACACATGAACTCTATATATAGTCTTGAAAACAAGTAATATAGTATGTTAGTTTTCTTTTTTTTTTTACCCACTCATTGAACCGTATTATTATTATTAGGCTAGGCTCATCCTATATTTATTACCTGTAGTTGGTAAGATTTTGTAGTTTGCAAAAGTTATTTAATTTTTACTGATTGAACTAACCGAATGAGCATTTGAAAACTATCTCTCATAATTGATAATAAGTACTGAATATTTCCTTATCTTTTCCTTTGAATTTCTTTTCTTTACTGCATATTTTTCCCTCAGCCAGGTGTTTTTGTTGTTGCTGTTTTGCTTTTTAAAATTCTGTGAGGATTACTCTTGTAATATTTTATAAAGTTTGGCCATCTCTTATATTGGTAAGCTATAGTAATTGACATATTTGATATCTGCTAACAAACTTATATTTCACTGTTGAATGAAAAGACTGTACTTGCTTTGATCAAGAATTAGCCCAAATTTAGAACTCTGAGAATGCAATTTATTTATTCCAGAATAAAGCATATAATTTGTACTATTACCAACATATTCTAAATGACTAGTTACAATTGTGAAAAAATACATAGCCCTTTTGCACAGGCTTTCAGAATTTTAACATCATACAAAATCAACAAAACTCTTAAATGTGAATCTGTGAAGATGAGACACATTGATTTCTTGGCTATTGTTTGTTGGGGCAATAAAAAAAGCCTAACAGCCCAAATGGAATTTTATTTTATTTTATTTTTAGCCAATAAGAACAACTGGTCAGATTACTTCCATGGATAGGTATGCCATCCATGGAAACATTTCAGATGTCTAAGTGGGAGTCAGAAGCAGTCTCTCGAGATTCTCCTGGACCACCTCACAGACTAGATTTTCTACTGTGAAAAAGGTTCATGGGTCAAGTACAAGGGTTACCCTTGGAATCAATTTCAAGTGCCTCTGAAACTTGATTTTATAGGGCTGACTTAATGCAATCCATGATCATCCTTTTTTTTTTTCCAATGTGGCAGATATTGACACTCAGAATATGATGACGTTAGTAGAGTTAATTATTCAATTTAACAGCAAGTCTGGGGTACACAGCAGGCGTGTTATGCCTAAAGTGATAGAAACATATTGTTGCCTGAGGTCATTCTACCTAGTATCATATTGGTTGTAAAATCATCATCAGCTGCATCACCATTTGAAAACAGATTTAAACAGATTTATGTATTTCTTAAATATATAATAAAGTTGAAAGTCTCCACTAAAGAAAAACAGACCAAGACCAGTAAAATTAATCCTCTGTCATTCAGTTGGCTGGTCCTACATGCTACGGAAGCTGAGGCTCAGCTGGCCTGCCAATGGGCTTGAGTCGCTGGGGAGTCTATGACTGTACCATGACTCATTGACCCTGCAGAAGCCAGGCTGGCTCCTTCGTTTTCATTTGGAGGCTTTAGCTAAGGGCCTTGTCTTCTCTTTCCTCTTAACAAAGATAGAAGGGCAACAATAAGTATGAAGAGTCCTATAAAAACACCAAGCTATAAACATCCTTTTAATGTTATTATCAAAATTAAGCAAAGACTCATTAAAAATTTCAGTATTTGAACCAAGCAATTTTGGGGGAAAGTTGGCAGGAGAAGTCCATGAGCAAAGGAAAGTGTTTTCAAACAGAAGTTACGGAATTTATTTTAATGGGACATCATGATCTTAAGGAAATTTAATAAGAAACTTAATTCTGATTAGTTTAAATGAGCAAGATTTTGAACAACTTCTCAAAACTGGGAATTAATGAGTAGGAAACTAAAATCTACTCAAATTCTTTGGAACTTATGAAATTCTTTTTTTCTAACTACAGGGAAGGAATTTTTGGAATAGCACGAATCAGAATTTGGAGAATCTTCCTGTGCTACTTTATAAGATCTTCCACTAACCAGCAGGAGAAGAGCCTGGCTAGCTTCTCTTTTGTGGACGTTAAACATTTTGTATGTAGCAAGTACTTACTATGTGTGAAACATAAGGAGCTTATCGGGGACATATGTAGAAAAATGGGAGTGAAGGAAGAGATGCCAATATTAGAGGTCAAAGGAGGAGTGGAAAGGAGGGCTCTACAGGATTTTGCCCAAAACAAATTTGTAGATTGATCAGCTTTCCAAATGACTATTTCACCCAATTTACTTTTCTTTTAACTTTTGTAGTTAGTTTTATTTTACCTTCCTAACTGCCATTTTAGGAATATTTCATTTCTTTTTGCCCCAGTCCCTGTGATAGCCTAATATTGAGGAGTAGAAACAAATGCAAAATTGAAGGGCATTTGAAGACTTATTAATGAGTATAAAATTTTGAATATAAATGATTTGCATTAATATTTTCTTCATTAAGTTATTTCTATTTTAAGAAGACTATAGACATAAGAATTTTTATGTTCAAGAACATGACTTCTAGAAATATGCTCTTAGTAAATATATCACTGATATACTTGTCAAATAAATATAGGTCCAGTAGACCATGATCTAAATTAAATGAATCAGAGGGTTTCTCTGGGAATTATACATAGACAGCTGCTGAGCTATAAGAACATAGATCCAGGATTGACCAAAGCCATTTTTCTTTTCTGTGTTCACACTGAAGCTAAGTAGGAATAGACAGAAATAGATGAGATACAGGCAAAAAGAGAGTCCTAGAGGGCATGAATTTGAGATCCTGGTTCTAGTAATTAGTATTTACTTTGATCCTTTGAGTTGACAAAAGCTGGGAATGGTCTAAGATTTTATCACGCTTGCAAGATAACAAGTTACTTGCCACAGTTTTATGGATGCTTGTAGAAGACATGAAACTTTTGGTTCAGAGACAAAGGACTTTATTACATCAATCACAGTAGTCAGAGTGCCAGAGCCTACAGTCCCAGTTCCCACCTGGTGATGTGAAGAGGACCAGGAGACACCTGTACTCATAGTGAGTTGCATTGCATAAGAGGAACCCTGAACTTAGGAAACATGGATTTTTATATTAGACAGTAAACTTTCTTGCCCTTTGGTCTAGAGTGAGACACTAACTATTCTTTATACAAACATCCTTGAAAAAAAGTCAATCATTGCCTCTGCTCGCATAATATCCAGACCTAAGAGAACCATGGAGAATTATATCCCATCAGAGCTGCTGCTGAATCCTTTTTACTTCTGCAAGTTTCCAAATCTTCCTTATGCTAATTGTTCATTTGAGTCAAGACTCCTAACCAACTCATGGTGTGGCAGGAGGTTTTTCCTTTTCAGTGGCCCCTCCTAACTTTATTATGATAGCAGAATGATACAGGTTCATTGTAAAATATTTTGAAATAAATATGAAAAAGAATTACTTTTAAATTGCGTGTGGAAGAGTGCCTGCAATCTAAGTTTGGGATCTGTTCTTGTTTCACAGAAGCCAACTAGACTCCCTGTCTTCCTTTTGTGATGGACAGACAAAACAGAACACATATTTTGGGTTACATAAAGTATTTGAAGAGCTATCAACTGTTGTTCTCAGTTGACTTCAGTTCTTATAGATAGAAAATTAAGAAATTGGAGATGGTGTTAGCTGGCATGCCCTGCCCTCACCTCCAAAGTGACCTCCCTTTCTCTTATGAGTTCCTACTCAGAAGACTTTGCTCCAAGTTAATGGCTAAGTTATGCCATCTGCCATAATGACTTAAGACAAATATCTTTCCAAAAAAGTATTTATATTCTAATAGGAAATTCTACAAGATCACAAAGCCTTTGGGAAGGAATCTACAAAACACTAATGGTGGCAACTGCGATATCAGGAGCACTGTCAGGGAAATAGTTAAGTATTAGAGAAAGCTGCTCAGCACCACCTAAATTATACCATATCCAGTGGTTGCTTGGAAGCCACCAGAAATTGTTCACCCCCTCTAGGGAAAAGAGGTCCTGATTCTATTCCTGGCAACTAGACTGTGTGCTCTTAATTCTGATCCATATCTATATTTTAAGTTCCTGACAGTGTCTGACATGTAGAGAGTGCTCCATAACCATGTGTTTAATCAATGAAAGTGGACTCTACAAGCCAACTTCCTCAAATAAAGTGGCAGTGAGTTCATCAAGGTCATGCGCTCACTCTCTCAACTTCTCAGGAAGCTGAGGAAATCCTCAGGGCAACAACTCACAAATAATCAAAATAATCAGGCTTGAATTGCTGTTCATGCAAATCATCATTTCAAAGAAAACTTTGGCTAAGAAAGAATTTACTTACAGGGAGATTTTCTCGCTTCATGTAGGATTTCCTTAGCAACAAACAAAGGTCCTGTTCCCTCTGTTTGTGTGTGCATGTGTGCATGTTGTGTATGCAGGAGAGAGAACACTGGGGGACTGGAGAGGGTGGCTCATCCCACTCTGGAGGCAGCTGCTTTCTCCATCAGCGGCTGGTGGCAGACGTCTCCACATCCCTGTGTGGTGGAAGGGCGAGCGGCTGGAATGTCAAGCCCAGACTTAGTCTGAGAAAATAAACTCCCATCCAAGGACAGATGTGAGGTTACCAGTCCTTAACTGCCCTGGAAACATCATTTCACCCTGTGTTTGCCTTTGCGTTTGGAAATGCGGAGGAACCTACATGTCAACTGTTGCTTGTTGTGGGCGTTTTGCTTCCTCTTCTCTCTGGCAACTAAGTCTAGCCAGTCAAGGAGAGAAAGCTACTAGTGAGTTCAGGATTATTCCATAAAGTCCTAGAGATAGTTCATAAAAAGTGTGGTTTTAGCTCTATTGTGTATAATGAGTCAGGTTTCTCAGTGTCAGAAAAGGTGATTAAAATTACGAAAGGAGTAAGGCTAGAATAAACCCTGTCGTATTGTATTGGAATTGACTATCTCAGTATGAACTCATAATTTTATACATAGATAGAGATATGCATATGGTTAGAGGCATAAGTATCTGTATCATTTTTTTTTTCTGGATATATCTGTGAAGAGGGCCCTGGAAGCAAAAAAAGTAAGTATACCTAATGCCCATATTTTTGTTTTCATATATCATTCATCATAAAAGGAACAAGGGGTACTTGGAGAAATGTTTGATTCTAGGCTTGTGGCATGGAAAGTACAACATGAACCTGGAACATTGTATTATGTCAAAAAGAAGGCAGGGCTTAAAGAATGATAGGAAAATGTCAGAAGGACCTAGGAGCCAGCTTACAGGGGCTCCCACCGGCCAAATCTGGAACAATTGGAGCATTACTATGAAAGGGAGAGAGAGAGAGACAAAAAAACAGAGATGGAAAATGAATGAAAGAGAGACAAAAAGAAGGAAAGCGAGAGAGAAAGAGAGCAAAAGTAAATATTAAAGTAAATGTAGCAAAATGTTAACATTCTGGGGAACCTGGTTGAAAGACGTATGAGATTTTTGGCATTATTTTTATAATTTTTCTGTGATTCTAAAATTATTTTAATATAAAAAGTTAAACTCATGTGAAAACAGTATTGGAAAAGAATGGTAAATGAAACAAGATTGGCAAAATATTGACAATTGTTGAAGTTGGATGATAGATCCTGGGAGGTCATTTTATTATATTCTCCACTATTAGGTATGATTGAATCTTGTTCATAATAAGAAGTAAAAAAAAAACAAACACAAATGCAATTTTAGTTTAAGAAGGTCCCCTGTTGTCAGCCACAGGTATCATGGAATCCAGGCCTGTGTGCATGACCCATGACAGTCACATCAACCTGTTTTCTCTGCTTCTGGTCTTGAGTTTCTTATCTACTGCAGCCCACTCAGTCACTACCAACCAGAGGAGAAGTCTTTCTGCAGTGTACCTTTGACATTTTATCCCCCCTCTAACTCACAAGGCTTCCACTCACTTCTCATGCCAAGAGGAGAAATTCTGAGCTTTCATTTCTAAGCTTTCAAGGTTCTGTATAATTAGGTCCTGACCTAGTTTTGCAACCTCATTTTCCAAATTCCTGACTTGAATATTCTTCTTCATTAAACACTGCTTTCCTTGTCCTGTCCCAAAGGCTCTTTGGGCTTCTCACCTCTATGTTTGACAGGTCTGAAAATATGCCCAGAATCCTCTTTTTCTTAAGACAATATATCTTTACCATCCTATCTGATGATTGATGGGGACGACGGGGTCAGGGCTTATTTCAAAGATTAAGGCTATGATCATTCCCCACTAGAATTATTGGCTGTCTGTTTTGTGGGAATGGGTTCTCCCCAGGTAGGGAGTGGGCTAAGTTGATGGAAGGCTGTATTTATTTCACCACCACTTTTTTTTTAGTGTATGAGTATTGCCCTATTCTATAGTAAGTCTGCAGGGAAATTTCACTAACTCTAAAACATCCCATATATTCTTCCCCTATTCCTTTAATCTTTACTAAACATTAGTCTGGTCCTCCAAACTCTTTTCAGAGACTCTTAGATGCATTCTGTTATGGTTAGATTGGACATTGTTAATATGTGAATTTGGAAGGAGGATCCTCTGTTTCCACTTTATCTAATATCATGTGATTCGTGCTTTCTGTCTTTGGCAATAATCTGAATGACAGAGGAGTTTATGTTTGACACTAAAAACCATTTATTGTAGTGATTTTCCTATGTCTCAGAGTAAATGTTTGTACAAATAGGTGTTCAAATATTTACTGACTAATCTGCAGAAACAGGTTATTTATACATAAATGTTCCAATCACATTGCCCTCATGCAAGAGAACCTGGAGAACTTGAAAGCAATTAAGTAAAAGGAAAAAGTACCCTGATTAGAAATTCACTTACATATCTCTTTCCACATTTTTGACAACTTTCAAATGCCTTAACATCATGCTCTTTTCAGGATCTCAATAATTTCTTTCCGTGCCAACTCCAGGCCCCTTTATATTTCAGTTACTGTTGAACCATTTTCAAAGCATATGGACTCTACAGCCAGGTTTTAATAATGCTAAACTCCTCCACCTCTCATTCCATGACAAATTTTGTAGATAAACTTACCCAACTGCCAACTGGTCAATCTCTTTACACATTTAGCCTGTCATCTGTGGTCACCTTTTAACAGCTTCCTAAAAGTCTTTTAAATTTTGATAATCGTTTATTTTGGATCATTAGGGGACACTCATCCCATCATAAGAATAAATGGCATTTCTCTGCCTATTCAAGCTTCTGATGCTGTGTCATCTTGGAATGTCACAGTAATAACAAATAGCACTTATGTGTGCTTATTCTGTTCCAAACCCTGTTCTAAATGCTTTACCTAAATCAATACATTTAAGTCCACTTTCATTTTTTCAGTCTTGCATCTGACTAGCCTCTGAGATAAACCTCCACAGAAATATTTCGGGCAGTCCTACAACACTCATTTGCCAGAAAGCACAAGCTAGAATTGGAAATATAACAAGCCAAGTCCGTGGTTTGGTATGGCAGTCATTGGCGATTAAAAAAAGAAAAAAAAAATTAAAGAAATGCTATTTCTATCATAAAAACAATCTTTTCTAAAGTTCCAAAGAGAAAAACAATTATGACACTCCCAAATATTTTGGTGGTTGGAAAGTAGAAAGTAGAAAATGGCTTTCAAAAAATGGGCAAAATACATCTTGCAGCCATATTACCAGTGGCTTTAAATGGAAAGAATGACAGGCCAACCTGGGTACAGGGCTAGCATTTCATCTCAAAACCTTTTTCAATTCTGTGGTCATAAACCAGTTCCAGAAAAAGCATCCTCAGAACCTGGTCTAATGCTAAATAAATACTGCACATTTTATGGTTTCAGATCTAGGGCCCGGGAAGCACAAGATTGAGCAATGGCAGAAATGTTGTGGGCTGGGAGCTCTGGATTCACTAACTCTGTGCACACCAGGCCATAGTTCCTGGAGCCCGCCATGAAAAGATGAGATTAGCAGTAGGCAGAGTCCTCTTAGAACTGCTCTCCTGTGGCCTCTCTGGCCTCTTCTTCTTCTCATTCGTCCAGGCCTTTGGCTTCATTTTCTCCCTTGGCTTCCTCCTTTCTAACAGCATCTGGCCTGTATCCACCTGCTCCACTTCCTCCAGACCCTCAAGAGTTGGGCCTGAGCCCTCTACTTTCTTACTCGTATACAAGTTCCACACAAGTATGGATACCTTCATTCATGATTTCTACTAGCCCCTCTATGCAAACAGCTTTCAAATCTTCGTTCCAACTCCACAGATTCTAGTTCTATATGCCTAACAGAAGGTTGGGCCTTTTCTCTTGAATTGCATGGAATCACCCTAAATCATAACAGTAGATACCATTTCTTTTACCAGGAACCAGGGATAATGCTGAGCACTTTCTCCTCTCATTACTGCTTTATTTCATTAATGGTTGTTTTCACTCTACATTCATATTTTACTTTTAAATATGAGAAAATTATATGAAAAGCAAACATTTACTTGAAATCTGTTTACTCTGTTCCACAGATTACTCTTGACATTAAAGACTCTTTAGACATTGTCATTGATCCTAGAAGTCTAAAATGAATATCAACTCATTTGCCTGTTGTCAGTGGTGTGAATTCCCTGTGCCCTGGGCGGTCCAGCTGTTGCTGTCTTTCAGACACTGGGGCTTCTGGAAAGTGGCCAAATGTAAAGGAGGAGTTTCTCTCCAGAAGTCTGGAAGCAAAGGAGGAGGCATATTAGGACATTAGATCTTTCTGGTGGTAGTGGCTGTAATAGTATGAGGAATGGAGAGAATTTTAATTCTGTGGCTTCTCCAGGAATCATCAGGTGGGGAGGAGGTGCCCCTGGCCAGCAGTGTTTGCTACCTTGGGCAGCCAGTGCTAGCAGAACCAGTAACCCCTCCAGGCTTGTGTCTAGTAATCACGACATGAAATTCTGCCCTGTTCCAGAGGGGGCTCGCTCAGCTTGGCCAGCTGTCTGTTCCTGTCAGGCAGCTGTGGAGTTCATGGTCTTTGTTGCAGCTTCCTCCTTAGAGGCAGGAAGCTGGGCTCAACTGCTAATGCCTGCTGTCTTTCAATAAACAAAATAACCCAGGAAAACTTCTCCCCTCCTATTCAGTATTCCATGTCTATCCATCTTCCTTTTTATCCACGGAGGCATCCTCAGCCACCGCACCCGGCCTCACAAAAGGCTAGATTAGTATAACTAGATTAGTATAACTAGATTAGTATAGATTAGTAGATTAGTAGCTAGATTAGTATAACTGTTTCCTAACCAGTCTTCCTAACCTCAGCCTCCTCCCCTTTCAAAATCATCTTATATGCCAGAGCTAGACTAATCTCCGTTCCTAACTCCGATTCACATCCTGAAAGTTTTTAGCGGTTCCCCATTAACATAAAGCACAAATTCTTAATCTGGCATAATTTCTACTCTTCTCCAAACCACTCTCCTTACATTTTTAAACAATTAATTTTTCCACCTTCATTGCAGCCACAGAGGGGGAACTCATGCTTCTAGATATATAATGTCCTCCCTGCCCTGCGAGTGCCTAGTTCAAGAGCTAGTGAGGGTGGAAGAATATATGCACAAAAACATCTAGCTGTCCTGCCATACCGAGCCCTGATAAATGGGTGATTCACCTGAACCTCACACCCTCGTGGAGAGAAGGTGAGGCTCAATCGTTCAACAGGACTTTAGGATAGACATTTTCTTTGCACAGCTATGTTGGGTCTTCCCACCTCAGCTCTGGGGAGAGACAAGAGCTAGTTGAACTTCCCTCAGGCTTCCTCTTTGCCATTGTCGCTGGTCTGTTTTAAGGCCAACATAGATGATCTCTAGTGTCAAATTCTCAGAGCTGTACCCATCACAAGTAAGGAAG
>VSMD01134634.1:3553-95840 GCA_008750895.1 Mirza zaza
CCCTTCCTTTCTTCCTCCCTCCCTCTCTCGCTCTCTCTCTCCTCCTTTTCCTTCCTCCCTCCCTCCCTCCCTCCCTTCCTCCCTTCCTGTTTCCCTTCCTTCCTTTACTCAAGAAATATCCACTGGGCATATGCTATGTCTATCGAGCATTCGGTGATGATCAACAACAGATATAGTCCCTAAGCCCTTGAGGTTTGTGATTTAATGGGCAAGACAGACAAACAGCTACACAAACTTAGTAAAATTACCTCCGTGACAATTGCCACTAGGGAAGGCTTGTGATTTTGTGACCTTATGGTAGGATTCTCTGAGGTGGCAGTGATTAAATCCAAGCAACGGTCTGTGAGTCGAAAGTGGACAGATAGAGGTGCACAAAGAGCGAGGCCCGGAAACAGGAGTAGCACGTGCGGCATCCTGGTGGCAGAGCCCGTCAACATCAGGGATGGGGGAGGGCCCGCGAGTGTGCGCAGAGGGCGGGCCACGCAGTGTGAGGTGAGGCTGCAGGGGACTCCGGAGGGCACTGCGTGAACAGCCACATGGGCTGTGGCAGATCAGGTGAGCTGTGGGCTGTGAGCCTCGGGGTGACACAGCTGGGACTGCATTCTGAGGAGACCACACTGGCTCCAGGAAAGCGATGAAATGGACAGAGGGCAAGGCTGGACCGAGTGGATGGCTAGAGGTCTACGGTGCAGGGACAGGCTGCGCTTGATACTTCCTCTGAGGCATCCCCCAAAGGGTGTGTCTGGTAGGGGTTCACTGAGCTTTAGGTTCTCTCATTATTATGCATTATCCTTGTCTATGTTGGGGCTCCAAATGGGATACCCCAAAATATTGCTCCTTGACGTATTTTGAGAAATTAAGAAAACTGCAGAAGCAAGAAGGTCACTGTGGCCTTTCTTCATGTTTCTCTGCGAGAGCTGGCCGTGAAGGAATGAGTTACCTGCCCTGAAGGTAAGTCCCATGCATCTCAGGTGACAGGCATCCTGCCCTGTATCTGGAGGCCAAGAAGAATCTGAACAGACAGCCCAGTTTATTGCCATTGGTTCATATTCTTTGTGTCCAGTCCTGCTTCTATGCCATCATCTATTCTTCATAAAAATACAGTTTTCCCTGGGCACTTCTGAAGACTGAATACAGTTTTCAGTCACTTCTGAAGACTCCTGTATCATGTAAAACTTCAGTTAAATACATTTTAAAAAATTTTCTCTTGTTAATCTTTCATTATAGGGGTGTCAGCCATGACTCTTGTGATGAGTGAGGAAGATATCACCTTTTCTTCCCTACATTTACAAAGTCCACAAATACTGAGAGAGTCCGGCGAGACTTGGTGTATCATTACTTAATGATATTCTAAGTATTACAAAAGGTGGTTATTATTTTTACAAGTAAAAGAGTTCATGTATTGGCAGCAAATTTATTCTAATAGGTCTATTTCTCGGAGAATTTGAGGAAAAAGGCCATTTGATTTATGCTATATAAACTTCAGTATCAAGGTGATGAGTTTCATTTTAAACTCATTATTCATTCAATTTTACCTCATTTTGGACTTAGGTTTATGGGCATGATAATTCTAAACCAAACCTATAATGACTACGACTATCTCCACTTAGGCCATTTAATAAAAATAAAACCACTTGATAGGTGTCCTCTTCCCTCTAATCTCAATTCTTGGCTTTTTTGGTGCCTTCATTTGTAATGGAAATAAATTCCCTGTTAGAGTCCAACAATTTACAACGTGCCACTGGGTTTGCCCTGCTTAATAACCTGTGTGCCAGCGACCCCCAGAGAGTTTATTAGACTCTGGGTCCTGTTGAGGATGAAGAGCCAACAACAAATGATCCAGGGATTTGTGATGTATGTGTCACAAAGTTTCTCAAAAATGCTACCTACACTTAGAAGTGGCTTAATGATGGAACTAAATCCTTGGGTGAATGAGATGACACAGTACTGCACGAAGGTTCTTGCAGAAATGTTTAATCTAACAGTGTGCTTCAAGTAAAAGATATCCTGCAATTTAGGATGATAACGTGTTACAATAAATTTACAATGAAAGTAGATTTTTATTTTTTTAAGACCCTGCTTGAAATCAGAAAAGTGTTAATTTTTTTTTTTTTTGATTTAGAGATAGGATCTTGCTCTGTCACCCAGGCTTGAATGTGGTGGTGCTGTGATCATAGCTCACTACAGCCTCAAACTCATGGCCTCCAGCAATCCTCCATCTTCAGCCTCCCGAGTAGTTGGGACCTCAAGGGCATGCCATGACACCCAGCTAATTTTTAAAATGTTTTGTATGTTTACAAACATATGTGTTGCCTTGGCTGGTCTTGAACTCCTGGGCTGAAGCTGTTCTCCCTACTTGGCCTCCGAGGGTGCTGGGATTACAGGCATGAGCCACTGAATCAGATCTAAAATGAAAATTTTTTTAACTGAAAAAAGAAAAAACAAAAAACCATAGGTATAAAAAACATCATTCTTTCAAAGTTTATGTGTCCTGACAGATCCATTATATTTAGAGATTTTTCAGGGCCTTCTTGGCTGTGCTTAAGGTACAAAATATTTCCAAAGACTATTGTGAGAACACTTAAAGGGGTCAAGGTAATATGAAAAAATGGACTTGGAATGGGAATTTTTGTAGCAATAGAATGTGCTGCAGTTGGAGAAATTCTCCTTATGATGGCATCCAACTACCATAGCAACCGATGTGTTTTATCTACTAGTTATACCCCAAATAGTCCATTTGGACTCTAAGCCAAATTCACTGATGTTTTCTCTCTGTGGTCTATAGGCACAGTAATAAAATTCTTATTATATTAGGAGGAAAAGTAATAAAATTCTTATTATTAATATGTTAGGAGGGAGGCTATACTTGGTGAACAGAAATGTTCCTTCCTTCGATAAATGTGAACATCTACTGGCCAGGTGCAGTGGAAGGTGCTTGGAAGGGTGCAGTGAACAGGTATAACTATTCAAGGAGTTTATAGTCTAGCAGGGGACTTACCATTAAAACAGCAATTGCATACTATGTGTAATAAATGTCACCTTCTGTTCAAATACAGAAAACATAAGAGGGACACCTCTGGAGACAGCCTTCCTGGGGGAAGTGACTTCTAAACTGAGAAAGAGTCATCCAGGGAAAGGTGGGAAGGAGTCTGAGGAAAGGGTTATTTATACAGAGGCAATAGCATGTAGGAACCCATGTAGTCTGGTGACACCTGGGGAGTGATAAATGCTTTTGCAGCACACAGAGGAAAAGGCTCAGGGCAGGACAGGCTTAGGACTAGACCTCCTAGTGGCCCAGCCTCCTAAACATTGTGAGGTTGAGTCATGGTTGGCTCTTGTGCTAGATGAGACAAAGCAGTCAAGATCTTGGGATTTTAGCATATTGGAGCCTGGCACCTCTCAGGGAAGCTACCTATATTTCCTAATGCCTCTGTCCCTCCTGGAGATTACAGACTTCCTGCTTCTGTACACAAAATCATGGTATTTCAAAGGTCCTGGATTGTCAAGGGGAGAAGAGAACACCCCTTTGCCTTAGAGACCTTATTTTAAAGGAGGAAAAATAATTCGATGCATATTTTTTTCTTTGGGCTCTCTTTTGTCTATTGTTCACTATTGTGATTCCTTCAATTTCCTAAACATCCTGTAACTTATCAGAATTTTTCATGAATTCATTGTTCGGATACTCGTCTTTGTTGTTTAAATTAAGGACAGAGAGGAGGGCATCACCCAGAGACCCATCCAGCCAGGAAGTGAGCCCTGGAACAGCTGGCATCCACAGGGAATAAAAAAACCTCTGGCATCATGTTCAGGCCTGGAAATGGGCCACCCGCCTTGTCTACACAGAACTACTGGTGGAGGAGTAAGGCCTTCATTGTGGACCAGCACTTGCTCCCTAGAAGCCTTAGAAAAAATCCTCCATGGCTGTGCTGGAGAGGACATAGCTGGCTAAGACCGTCCATGTGGGCTGGGAAGGCAAGCTCTGCTGGAGCTGTCCGTGGTGCTTACCTGGCTGCTGGTTTGGAGCTGTCCGTGGTGCTCACCTGTTTCTGGCATGGAAGGCCAGCGTCACTGGAGTTGTCCATGGTGCTTACCTGGGTGCCAGCTCAGAAGGAAAGCTCTGCTGGAGCTGTCCATGGTGCTTAACCTGGTTGATGGCCTTGCTATTCTTTCTTGGACTTTGGCTCTCAACCAAGCTGCAAGGTGTCTTGTCTTCACTCTTGTTTCGAACTTCCTTCACACTGGTCAAGTGACTGACGTTTGTGGCTAAATTATCTTCTTGTCCTCCTCAGCTTCTTACTTGAAGGACCACACTTTCTTCTATTCTGACCTTATTGCTGCAGTATGAGTTCAAGAGGCAGCATTATTCTGCTTCAGCCTCCACTGAATGCCTTCAGATTTTTTTTTTCAGTCAAAAGGGAGAACCCTGTTCTTTTGAGAACAATTAAAATGTTCTCAGCTTTTTCCAATTTAAATGAGTGTCTGAAAAAGCTTTCTGACCATTTGATTGCTAGAGACTGAAAGGCAGTTCTCCTCATTGTCCAGACAGTAGACACTGAGACAGGCCATTGTGCAAGCTGTCCTCCAAGCCTGCAATGCATTTGGTGGAAAGTCATACAATATCATTTGAAATCAGTACATCTAGGGTTTTATTCTATAGTTATGCAGAAGTGTCAGTTCAAACCTTCAAAAATATGAGAAATCTCAAGTTATTTAAATTTCTATGTATTCTTCATGACGAATGACTTCTCTTTAAATTCCTGATGAAAATCAAAGGGTGTTAGGTAGTTCCAGATAAAAGTTGACTCTTCTATCTCATAACAAAGCATTTAGACATCATGGGTGGAATTAAAGGGTAAAATGATGTCTCTGAGCAAAAACAAGCACTCTGATAATACTCCTGATTTTTCTGTCTTCTTACAAATAGATAATGTAGAAGTGGTGTGTTAGAAATTATTTACAAGTTTTAGCCTTTCAGAAAATTAAGTGCCTTTGGAGGTATAAATTAGAAGTCACCTGCATTATACAAGGTACCAAATAAAATTTGCTATGGATTTGAGGTATAATGTATAGGAAATAGCTTTGTCATATATACATATTAAAAATAGATTATTGGAATGTAAACAAATGTAAGTGAAAATAACACAAAATCTATAGTTTTTTTATTCTTCCCATGTTTGCTTGAGTAAATGATAAAGGGCTTATCATTTTTATTATCTTCTCTTTTAAAATGTTCCTTCTTTGTTAACACTATGCATTTTTTTCTAAATTCTCTAGCTGTGTCTAATTGTGGAGTACAGTAGCATCTGTGGAAGTACACATTTTGAGCATTCAGGGAAGACGTCACCGTGAATGTATCCCAAATGTATTCCTTTCCTGACTACTCACTATTGCCCATCTTTTCCAAGTCAAGGAAGAGCTGTGGTCATCAGAAGGGGTGGCTCAAAAGATATGAGTGAAACTCAGGCTCTGCCAGGACCCAGACCTTCCTATTTTGGGCCTAAGGCTTGAAAATCAGAGCTCCCTGGAATGAGGCTTGGTGGATCATGGAAAAACTTGGCTTTTGAGGATCTATAGATCTCTGAGAAAATTGGTAGAGCTTGCACACATGCAAGAAATTCTAGAAAGATCTACTATACCCCTAGAATGCAGAATCATTGAGTTGTGGGCTGAGTCTCTTCTACCCACCCTTCTCAAGGATGGCGATTGCTAAGGAGGCTAGGGAGGAGAGAGGCTTCTTCCTGGTGCAACGGACAAGGGACTAAGCTTACCTGATGACTGGAGAAGACGGATTTCTCTGCACAGACACATGCATATGTGTGCTCACACACACACCCTGTTAGTGGAGCGATTGCTCCTGTTTAATGTTTATTATCAGCTACATCTGAACACTAGTGAGTGAAAAACAAACTAACAAGCAGTAGCTAGAGAAAGGAAGACTAGATGACAAGTGAGATTACAAAAATAATTAGAGCATATATGGACATTTATTATAGCACAAAAGATTTTCAGAACTAAAAACATAATATTGAAAAAAAACTGTTGAAAATGAAGTTACTTCAGGAAAGTTAAGAGGAAGAAACATCTCAAAATATAGAACAAAAACACAAAGAGAGATGAAGAGGACAGATCCTGGAAATATAACACAAATATCAATTATGGAAAAACTCTCTGAAGGAAATGCAATAATTGAACAAATAATGGCAGAATATTTCTCTGAGCTGAAGTCAAATTTGAGTTTGCAGAGTAAAATGCCTTACTGAGATCCAACCAAGAAGGACACAAATCTGGACATTTTCTAGTTAAATTTTTAATGCCCAAGAATAAAGAGAAAAATATTCATATTTTAAGATAGGATGAACAAGTTACCTAAAAGGAAAAAAAAAGACAGGCTAGGAACTGCTCATCTATAACTCTGGAAACTCTCAATTAGGAGAGGAGGAAGTTAAAATATTCCACAAATTTTATCTTATATGTAGTAGAGGGAAGGGAAGAAAAAGATGGGAGAAAAGACTGTGTATTGGAGGGAAATGTTTCATGGCTGGTTTTCATATAATATAGAAGAAATATGTGTTCAATTATGAGTTTTTTGGGAGGTAACTTGTAAGGAAAGTGGAAAAATATGGGAGAACTTTAAAAATTAATGGCGAGGAACTATGGCATGAGTATTTACTTGATCAAACCAGTAAAAGAGAAAAAGAGAAAACTAGAAAGCAAAAGGAATGTAAAATGGAAGAATAAAGCCAAAAATTAGAAATAAAAGAATAAGAAAATAATTCTAGACAATTGGAAAGTGAAAGAAAGCAGGAGTGACAATATTAATATTAGAAAGTAAAATTTATGGATAAAAGCAGCACTAAACATAACAAAGAGGGATATTATATAGGGATAAAATACCCATTCATAAAAAATAAATTTCATAAAGTTATACACACCGATCAGCATAATAATTAAATAATTAAAAAGTTTTAGAAATGTTAGAAAAGAAAAAAAACCTTTTTATTTGAGGAATGAGAGCCCCCTTAAAGTATCAGGCCCAGAGAGGCATTTAAGAAGTAACAGTAGTCAGGTCTCACTCTCCCTTGAGCTAAATAATTACCTATTGAAGCCACCTGCTATGTGAGCTCTACACTGTTACCAAAGAGCCATAAAATGGCCCATGCTGGACACCGTAACTCATATCCTAAAGTTCAACAATGGATAGCCAATCACTAATCAGGATTGTTTCCGTAAACCAATGAGAATTCTTGATGACCATTTATAATTGCCCCTTCTCCTAATTGGCCCTTTCTTCTTTAAAAACTTGAGCCTCTCCTCTCCACAGCACTTTTCAAAGCACTTGGAAGTGTGTCCCAGGCAGCTGTCCTCACCTTGGCCCAAATTAACTCTTTATATTAACTTTGCCTGAGCTTCCTTCTTTAGTTTGACAAAAAACAACAAAAATTCGATGAAAATAGAGGGAGATTTTAGTGTATTTCTCTCAATTTCAGGTTTAGTAGGTAAAAAATGACAGGAAGAAATCAAATAACATCATCAACAAATATGAATTTATAGTCTGATCTTTGGATTAAGAACATGAGGTTTATAGGTTTATTCTCTTCCTTATATGTAGGGAGACATTAAAAAATTAGTCATGCACTGACCATAGGAAAACATTATGTATTAAATAGCTGACATGCTTTATAGGACTCATTCTCTGATAATAATCAGATAAAGTTATAAATCAATAAAATATGAAAAACTATTAAATTATGTGAAATCAGTGGATAAATATAGAGAAAAAGGAGAACATGTAACACAGAAATATATGGGCTACCAGGAAAGTGTTGATCCTAATGTCTCGATTAATGAACAAGACAGGCTAAGAACATACGCCTCTAAAGAAAAAGGTAAAAATTACACAAGGTTAAGAAAAAGGAAGGAGAAACAGAAGAAATGACAATAATCATAAGAGATTACTATGTAGACTCCTTGGCAACAAATCTGGAAACCTAGAGGAAATTGATGATTTTAGAGTAAATAATAAATTACCAAAGTTGGACTAATAAAAGGTAGGATGATTGAATAGCCTTTAGAAGATATTAGAAATATGATTAAAATCTTTCACTAAAAAAGCCTCAGGAATTGATATTTTTACATCTGAGTTCTTTATAACACTTAAAAGAAAGAGAATTCCAAAGTCATTTATATTAAGATTGTATGTAAAGATGCAGAAATCCCCAATTTATCTTTTGAAGGCTGTAAAATTAAATATCAAAACATACAGAGGTAGTTACAAAGAAAATAATGCAGACCAATCTCTGTTATGAGTAGAGATACAATTTTTTTTTTAGAACCCAGAGTGCAGTGGTACAATCGTAGCTCATTGCAACCTCTGATTCCTGGGCTCAAGCAATCCTCTTGTGTCTGCCTCCCAAGTAGCTGGCATTACAGGTGTGTGCCACCACACCCAGCTAATTTTTTAAAATTCTTTTGTAGAGATGGGGTCTTGCTATGTTGCCCAGGCTGGTCTCAAACTCCTAGCCTCAAATGATCTTCCCACCTCAGACTCCCAGAGTAGTATGATCACAGGCATAAACCACCACACCTGGACAAAAATTTTCAATAAAATGTTAACAAGTAGAATCAAGAGTAACAGATAATGACCAAATTGAATTTATTTAAGGGATACAAGGATGGTTCAATATCAGGAAATATATCAACATAAATACATTACTTCAAAAAGTGGGGGAGAAAATCAACGGGCTCATATCAACAGGCATCAAAACATATTTGATACAATTCAGCAGCCGATAAAAACACTGAGCAAGATACAAATAAGTGGCAACTGCTTAAATATGTTGAAAGCTCTTTCAAGAAATAATTGTCAATAACTAAAATGTAAAATCATAGAGTATATTCCAATCAGAGACAAAATTACTTGTCATAATTATTCCAATTGTTTTGGGAATTCTAAGTTTCATAAGGGGAAACAATTTTTATAAAAGGTTGGAAAGTAAAGCATCCTCACATTAGAATCCCTTTGGGGCCGCCTCCTCTCATTAGGGGTCAGGATGAATTCTGCAAGGTCACAGGGCATTGGTTAAGGAATAGACTTTGCTGATAAAATGGAAAAATTCAAAAAGCAAAGTCTTTTAAGGTAAAAGGCATTCAGTCTCCTAGTTTCCCATCACGGGGAGCTGTGCTGGGCCTCTGGCATCTATTGGACCTGCCATGTATTCTGCTCCAGTAGAGGCACTCTGCTCTGTGAATCTCTGTTTCTAGAGGATGAGCATGAGAAAGTGGATTTGTAGGTAGAAGACCACACAGGCTGCTTGGAGCTAAGGAGTCTGGGTGCAGAGCGAGATATTCCCAGTCATTTGTGGGTGAGCCAGTTGCCTTGTACCTGGGGATCTCGGTGAAGGCATGGACCTTTCTGCCTGTGGAACATTGCAGTGACCTCAGCCAGAGGGAGTTAAGTCTCTCTGAGCTGAACCTGAATGTAGTTTCTCTTGCCAGAAGAGGGAGACCCAGAATTAATGTCAGGGTTCATTTTGTACATTCAAACTTCTTGAATAATAAGAGAAAAAAGAAATATTTCATTTAGCTCAAGATATGATTTTATAAAAAGAAAATCTAAAAAGCATGACTTAAAATTATATTTATATTAATTGATAGTTTTCAATTAGCAAGTACAAGTACCAGGTAAACATAAAAATGTGAAAAATTTAATTCACAGTGACAATAAAATCTATGAAATATTCAGGAATTGCTTTAATAAGGAATTTACAGTACATGAAAATAATTATAAGATTTTTTTAAAGATTAAAGAAACATCTTGCTTAGGTGCAAAGATATATTACAGCCTTGCATGAAATATTTAATAACATAAAACCATAAATCAAATCCCCTAAAATTTATATATTATGTAGATAATTAAATCCTAATTATAATCACATTTTAATTAGATTGAAATTTCCTATAGAAGATAAATATTTGACAATAGATAAGAAAATAATGCCAGATATCAAAGCATACCACACACCCTCAAATAGAATAAAAGTTACAGAGAACCATAAATAGGCCAGATATATGAAAATTTAATATGTGATAGTAGGGCTAGTATTTCAATTAAACATTTCTTAAAAAGTCTTGGTAGCTCCAATAGAAACGTATCAGGAAGAAAATAAAACGGAACACTGACATCATATAGAAAAATAAATTTTAAATAAATTCAAGACATAAATTGGAAAAAACCCCACTTAAATCTAAAAAGATAATTTAAATGACTAATTGAGGACCTCTTTCTAAGGAAGACAAGAAATTCAGAGCTTTAAAATATATATAAACAATGAAAATAGAATAATATGGTTTAAAAAATTGCAAAGTATTTCTATCTTTTCTTTAAAATAGAAACAACCCAGTTTGGGGTAAAAAAGCAACATGAACAAAATCGTCCTACATAATATAATCCTGTGTGCGTGGGTTTCTAGATACGGGAAACATGTTTACCAGATGTGAATGGTGGTCCTTTCAGGAAAGTGATATTTTAGGTGACTTGTGCTTATTTAAATTTCTGTGTATTGCGCAAAAATTTCGTCATGATTATTTTTAATTTATATATCCTGCAAAAAGCTTTTTTTTCATTTTGGAAAAAATGAAATCCACATCTTTCTGGGAAGATAATCATGGGATTAGACCATCAAGTCCCCTGGCATTCTGATATTTGCATGAAACTATCTCTGGTTAAATATATATATATATATATGTATATATATATATATATAATATATAACCTGTCGCCTCTGAAATTGATTTTCTGTATGTACCCTGTTGTCAATATTGAATTGAGTTTTAGACAGGAGCCCTCTGTCAAGCAGCCTATTGAAGCCGGTAACGTCCTGTTCTTTGGGTGTTGACATTCATATTTGCGTCTTTTATTCTTACGGTGCTGATGGCAGCAACATCTACTCCCTAGTCAGTTCTTGTGGATTTCCTGGGGGCTTCTGGCTTGTGCGTACATGCATCATAGGACAAAGGGACAAACTGCAGGAATGGCATCAAAGGTAACTCTCTGTCATTTATTTCTTGGGCGTTGAAAGGTACCAGCTGCCCTCCAGAAAATCGAGAACCACTTAGAAAGAAAATGGCATATCGTGTGCCTTCCCTGCTTTTGTTAGAAATATGACAGCAAGTCATCCCATCATACCCACAATTTTAGACTATTAGTGTGGGGAATGGCTTTCAATCAGATACTTCCTATCTTGGATAAAAGTCGATTTTAAGTCTTCAGTGATATTTTGATCACCAGGTTTTGAAGTGAAACTTTCTCATTTTCGAAAGGGTGTGTGAAAGTTAGCAAAGGATCTGGACAAGGAACCCTTGGCAGTTTCAGGACAGACGCAGCTAGAGAGAAACATACAGCATCATCAGCTTTGACCCCCTGATTTTATTTTATTTTACTTTTTTCCCTGACCTTCTGATTTTAAACAGATAGGTGTCAACAACTTGGGCTTTTCAAATCAACTCTTCATAACCGCATACTAATTTAGATTTTTCTTTCTTCCCTTATGTACTGTGTGACCCTCAGAAATGGAATGTCTTTAAATTTAAATTTAGTAAGAGGGTGCTATTCACCTGATACGCCCGGGACACCAGAACCTTTATTGCTAATATTAGTTTGTCTTCACAAAGTTCACAAAAAATGGCTTAAACAGAGACTAAAGGAGATTATTTCACTAGGGACCAAAAATTATTAAGATTGACTGAAAATGTGCTGTAGAATTAGAGAGACATATCAATATCTGCCCAGTTAACCTGGGCATAATTGTCATGTGTGCACATATATGAGCATGTAAGTGTGTGTGCATGTGTGTATTTGAAGGTGGAATGGCCCCATCTCTTAGAAAACAACTGGCATATAGTTGGTCCTCAAACTGGAGGTGCGGGATGCCCCCAAGGGTCCTAGAGGTGCGGGCTCCTCAGGCGTTCACTGCCATGACACTCTCTTCTGCCACCAAAGAACAAGATCGAGACCTGCGGCTCCTCCACACACCAGCTCTGTAAACTCCCCGCACTCTTGCTCTGTCTCCTGCCTGGACAGTCACTCCAGGATGTGTTTCTTGGCAGGGGGTGATGACGCCCCTTCTGCCATTTCAGAGTGTTTTCCAGAACTCCAGGAGTCTTTGTTCTTCCTCCCTGATTTGCAGCGAATTTGTCCCTTGGGTTAACTTTGAATCAATTAATAATCAGAATTGACTCCTCTCCCCACCAGGCAGTTGTACACGCGATCGGCTTCACCTCCCGCATCGCTCCTTATTGCCTGATTCCGGCGTCCCCATCTCATCCGTTCCCCTCTCAGTTTCCCGCCTGTGTGTTTGAACAACCAAAGAAAAACCTAGTAAGCAGCCTTATCCATTCCCGTGTCACCATTTGTACGCTGTAGGCCTCAGAAGTTTCAAGCCGAATTTTCCCTAGAAATACGAATCGAGTGAACCTGCTGGACGGCCCGGTTGGCGAGAATATTCCAGGAAAGCGCCATGTGCCCATGTGCAGTGGAGACACGGCGCTCGCATATCGAGAAACTGAGGTCAGAGATCTTTCATTTTGTTCACTGACATATAAGCGCGGCAGTGTCGGCCTCTTCCTGTGAAAACTCTATTTGCCATGGAGCCGGCGTCAGGCTGGGTTGCCAACCACGGTTTACAGAGCTGGAGGTGCGTTGTTCTCAGGCAGCGTGGGCAGGAATTCTGGGTGCAGACGCTCGTTGCTCTCCCCGGCCGGAACAAGTGTTGTAGATTCCTGCTCGCAGCTCCCAAGTGTCGTGGCATCTTGGGATGTCTGAAAATAATTATGTATTTATTTTTCTTGCATCTTGGTTTAGAATCATCGGATTCGTTTCTATCGTTTCTTTGTTCGAACAGCGCCTACGTCACGTTCTGTCTTCGCCCTCTATTGTTAAACATTTGTTTTCAGGTGAAAGAGAAAAGTGTGGTGTCGGGGCTGTGATGGGGGGTCCCTCGGAGCCTTTCCTGTCATAGCGTGTGGCCGCAGTGGGGGGTTCTCAGGGCGGCTGCCATTCGCCACGGGGACCCGGGAATGTGGATGGCTCGGGGTAAATCCTCCACTCCTGTTATAACACTAACTCCCTGTGCGTCCTGCTGGTCCTGCGGCTGGAGTGTCACCTGGTGCGTGAGGCAGGCGTCATTCTAGAGCCCTGCCGGCTGCCGCCCTCCGATCCCAGTCTTGCCAACGCGGCAGGTGAAAACGCCGTCTAGAACCGGGACATGGGGCTGGGCCGGGATGGAGCTGTAGCTCTGCTTTCAGAAAACGATGGACAGACACACGAGAGCAGGCATTCAACCCCTCCTCCTAGAAAAAAGGGAAAGAATTAAAAGAGAAGCAAAATAGGGGTAAACATGCATGGATACGGGAAGTGGAGAGACTTCAACCACAGGCCACGCAGCGCCGGGCACCCTTGTTGGCATGGGGCGGACGGGCAGCCCGGATCTGTCCCCAGGGACTGACGCGCCGTGTCTCCCGCAGCGGCAATCCTGGCCTGGCACCGCGGACAGAGCTGGCCTGGAGAGGTGGCTCGGCGCAGCTGCTCCTCTGCTTGGAGGCTACTTCCTTAGAGTCTGCTTTCCTGCCGTGTGGGGCGGGGGAGAAGCAAGGTCATGCCTGATCCAGCGTCACACAGGCAAGCGTGGGATCGTTTTCTCTGTCCCCAGTTTTCACTATCATGTGCTCACCCCAACACGGAGGAATTCTTTCCCGAGTCAGGGGAGCACCCGACTCAGCGAGGACCAGTCGGGCAGGTGGGCGCCGTTGCCTTGGACCCCTGCTGCTGCTCAGGCCTGGAGCTGGACGGGACAGGTGGATGGGACAGGTGGGCACCCCAGGTGGGCCCCATGAAGTGGCTCTTCCTGAAGTATTTGGTGAATAGGGAACCACTGTTTGATTTCCTGTGAGTAGAATTTGTGTGTCGCTCTTTGCATAGTCAAAAGAAGGGATTCACCTCATGCACCTGGATGAAGAGCTTTACCCGAATTAACATTACCCGCGATGTCATACTTTTCTGTCACTCATCGCTGCGTAGTGATGGCTTGCCACACGATTAAGATGAGGCACCTCGAGCAGACGCAGTGATAAAGGGAACCAGGCGTTGGCATGAGGGAAGAGCTGCCGAGGCGGCCGGGGTGCTGCCCTGGGTCTTTCAGAGGCCTCTGCAAAAACCCTGCCCAGACCCTCAAGCCCGGCTCTGGTCACCTCTCCACCTGAGAACCGAGCTCCAGCCAAGCAGAGATGTGAGCCCCCCCGCCCCCGCAAAGCCCATGAGCACACCTGTGTGCCCTGCATCCTCTGTTCCTCTATCCCACCCCTGCCTCCCTTCCTGTGTTCCCTGCTAGGGGCCTGTTTCAAAGTCCTTTTCTTATTTGAAGTATTTTGACCGCATCCAAGTCAGATTATTTAGTTGCTACCTCTTCTATTATCTCCGAACACAGTGCCTATGTCTTTCTACCTTTTCTGTCTTGTCCTGCTCATCACGGTCCCCTGGAGCACACAGCACCCCGGAGGAGGCCTTCCACAAAAGCCTGGCGCTTGTCATTCGGAATACCAATACTGTCACTGATATTTGTGTAGAAATGTACAGCAAAGTGTACAGCAGACACTTATGACCTCACTTAGGGCTCCTCGATATCCCAAATCAAAATCTCCACGTTTTCTTTAAATGGCAACATAATTAGTGAAGTTATTTTAATCAGTTGCAATCAATGCAATAGATGATGCTTAACTTGAACAGAAGATAATTTCCCTACCGAAACTCTACACTTTGTTCCAATTGCGTTTCTACTATAGAAGCATCTACCATCCCTGTGGATTTTTGTAACCTGCAAATTACAACCGTATTTATGTTGTCCTTACCAGTCATTTCTAGGATCAGACATCAAGCCATGTGACTACAAGCATCTAGTCACTATGCATGTTACCACATGTCCCCAAACTTCACAAGGGAATGACTCATTAAAAAAACAAAAAGTGAAGCAAACAAACAAACAAACAAAAAACCCTCCCAAAAAAGACTCTACCAAAGTCCAAGCTGAAGTGCAAAATTAACTGCTGGA
This sequence comes from Mirza zaza, assembly GCA_008750895.1. Lineage (NCBI taxonomy): Eukaryota > Metazoa > Chordata > Mammalia > Primates > Cheirogaleidae > Mirza > Mirza zaza. The sequence continues at coordinate 18,655 of VSMD01134634.1, forward strand.
TTATTTGTAGGCTTTATGGAGGGAGTATGAAGACACCTTAGCAGCCTGTGACTCCTGGGCTAATGCAGGCATCACTGTTCTCCACGGCATTCAAGGCTGCGAAAGCTGTCGTTCCCTTAGGATTCTTTCTGGGATTTGGGGCTTTATTTAAACTACTTTGGAGAAGTATAGAAGAGAATCCTAATAGAATTCTGTAAGTTTTGACCCCATCATTTTCTTCCCAAAGAAGTGGGCATATTACAGGTTCAGCAAACAACATGTCGGACTTTAGGAGCTGGTTTTCCTGCTGATATTCAGGTGCTGAAGTTAGAGTGTTTTCAGCGGGTTGAGGTCCCGTATCTCTTGCCAATAGCTCAGCAGCCTGACCTATTAAACACTTGCAGGCTGTGGAAGTTCTGCCTTCAAAGGTTTTCTTAAAACCGGGCAGTGCACGTAGGAACTGCGTCCCCAGGGCACAGGTTTGAGTGGAGGCCCGGGGGCTCCAGTGACTAGATTCCGCATTTTAACACAGATAAGCTATCATTTCTCTTTCCATAAGACTCCATAAACGGGTGCATTCACCTTATGTCATAATGACAGGGAACAGCAATGTGTGTACAAATAGCACTAGGGACTTCTAAAGCTGTAGTCGGGAAAGAGTTGATGCTAAGGTATTTTTTTCCCCTAGTCTAAAAAGCATTCTTTCTCTTATGCAGAGAAAATCGCCTACCTCTTAATCAGCCAGGACAGGCCCGAGGCAAGGGCAGAACTCCTGGTGACTGCAGACTTTCTGGTCCTGCTGCAGCCTGCAGTTCCCAGCCTGGTGGATCCTGGTGCTTGGCAGGCTTTTTGCTAAGAAGGGCTCATTACCGTGCCCAGTCCACCGTGGTGCCAGCGCCGTGACCCAGGGCAGGGACATATCCATCATCAAATCCCTGCTTGCTAGACGGCTGTCTATGAGGGCCTTGAGTGACCCTGCTACCGCAGTTTCCCAAGGCTGTTGGGACCGACACCCAAAGTTACACAGGACATTCGCTGTCCTCCATTCCTGGTGGTGTGTTAGGAGGGGCAGAGCCACAGCCCTGAGTAGCAAGATGAAAGACAGCATCTTCCAGTTGTTTCCAGTTCCCGAGATAAGAGCGCTACTATCAAGCCTACTTAAGGACTGAAGGAAAGTTATGCGTTGAGAGAACTTTCTAAGAAAGGAGAAACACTAAGTTTGAGCAGTGCTTTGCGCACTGCCAATCACCTTAGCAATTGACCATTGTAGTCTTTGCAATCTGTTTGCATATTATCGTTCCGCTTTGCAGAGGACAAAGTTAAAGCCCAGAGAGATTGTGACTTGCCAAACATCACAAGGCTGGTTGGTAGCAGGAGAAGCAGGATAGAAAACAGATCGCCTCTGACCTCCGCAGGATTCACCGCGGCAACCTCGCTGGGCCCTGGTGCGGCAGCTGGCGTGGGAGGTGGCTCTGTAGTTCTTACTCCTAATGCCTCCAGGGAAATGGTTGTAATGTGTTTTCTTTTGTATATATTTAAATCAATAGATGAAATTACATGTATTTATCCTGTACATGATGTTTTGAAGCATGCATACATTGTGGACTAGGTAAATCTAGCTAATTAACAAATGTATTCCCTTACCTCGGTATTTTTGTGGTGAGACATCCACTGTCCTTGCGTTTTTCAATAATACGATACTTTGACGTTAGCTATAGTCACCAGGCTGTACATTTCTTGAACGTATTTTTCCTATTTAACTGTATTTATATATTCTTTGATCAACATCTCTCTATCCTCCTTTTTTCTCCTAACTACCCCAGTGTCTTATAATCACTATTCTACTCACTACTTCTGTTAGGTCAACTTATTTAGACTCCATATATGAGTGAGAAAATTGCAGTAATTGGCTTTCTGTGCTGAGGTTATTTCAGTTAACACAATGTCCTCCAGTTTCATCCATGTTGTTGCAAAGGACAAGATTTGGTTCTTTTTTGTGGCTGAATAGTATTCCATTACACGTGTGTGTGTGTGTGTGTGTGTGTGTGTGTATTTTTTCTATCCGTTTCTCTATCCACATTTTCTCTATCCATTCATCCATGGATGGACACTTAGGTTGATTCCACATCTTGGCTATTGTGAAGAATGCAGCAATAAACGTGGGAGTGCAGGTATTCCTTCCACAGACTGATTTTATTTCCTCTGGATAAACTCCCTGTAGTGAGATTGCTCAAAAGACGACATGCAAACGGCCAACGGGTATATCAGAAAATGCTGAACATCACTGATCATCAGGGAAATTCAAAATCAAAACCACCATGTGATATTGCCTCACTCCTGTGCTAGAATGGCTATTACCAATAAGACAAAAAATAACAAGCATTAGTAAGGATGTGGAGAAAAGGGAAATATGTTAGTACAGCCATCACAGAACACAGCGTGGAGGTTCCTCAGAACACGAACTTCAGTATTTTAAAAGACAGCAGGGCACCCGTGTACGAGAGCGGCATTGCTGAAAGATTGGTTTCTCATTCCTTTCATGCACGTAGCGGCCCTCTGTGACTTATTAGGCCTGAGTTTTCAGTTGAGTTTGACAATTTAATAGCTGTGTTTTTGCACTAAGGGGGAGGGATGCTTTTCCCTGGACTTCACACCACGTTGCCATTCGCCTGCTCACTTACGGCTGCCCTCGTCCTGGCCAACAGCCCGGGCCGGCGCTCTCTGTGGTGGGCACTTCCACGCCAACGCTCTGGGTGTGCCAGGGGCCGGCAGGAGCTCCAGGGGGGCGTGGGAGGCCCACGACTGGCGCACCACGGCTGTGGGTGATGCAGCGGAAGGGGCGATTCGGGACTGAGCGGGCCGGTGCGTCGGCGTCTCAGGGGTCTGGCTTGAGGACCGGGACTCTGATGATTTCATTTCGGCAACAACTGGACATTTGAACCTACTGTTCCAGGAAGGCCCAGAGCCTGCTGGGTGGCAGAACCTTTTAGTTGTGTCTTCTGCCGTTTCCTGCTCCATTTATAAATTATATGTTGTTATCTTTGCTCTATGGCTTCATTAATAATGTCAGTGAATTCTCAAATATTCTGTAGGTCTGGGCATTTAAGGATATGAACGAGCTAATAGAGCTGCAATGATGAGAGGGATCCCTCACCCTGACACCCCCCCACCCCTGCCCGCCGTAAACACCAAAGCCACTTGCCTTTGCACAAGCCATTCCAGCCTGAGCAGGAGCTGGCCCTGCTCCAAGTCCGTGTGCTCTCGGTGCATGTGTGGTGTCAGCAGCCTCGACATCTGAACGGTTTGGGCAGCACCACCATGCATGACAGACCCTGCTGCTGTCCAGCCCCTGACCGGAGTGTCCCCGGGCAAGGACAGGGCAGCACGATTGGCCGAACGTCAGACTGTCATCTTAGTGGTAGAGGATGCCCTGGCCAAGAACCGGTCCTATTTGCACATTTTTATAGACTCTTAAAGCATTCACAGTGGTCTAGCCTTCTGGTCTGACACACTGGCAACAAAACTACTGTCTTATCCAAGGTTGCCCCATTTTGGGTAAGGAACACTGGGAACTTCTTGTCTCACAGAGAGACACAAACTATGAGTCAAGACTGTACACATCTCTGCACATGCTAAAACCACAATACTAGGCCTCAGAGTCCCAGACTTTCTGGCTGTAGCTCAAGTCCTCCCAAGGTGTGCCACGACGTTGGCATAGTAGGGTCTTCCTCCAGCCACTGTTAGGCGCCAGGCTGAGCCGTGCTCGACCACCTTCCATAAAGTCCAAAGACTTTCACCAATCCTTAGCCGCTGGCTGATTATTAACTTTTTTTTTTTTTTTCCTCTTTGACTATGTCCTTGAAGGCACCTTGTGCCCTGGTAAAACATATGCTTTTGAACAGCCAGCATGATTCATTTCCTTTATTTTTTTGGTGGCAGTTATGATGTTATTACCTGTACTTCTCCCATCAGCCAGTGTAGGTCAAAACTGTTGGCCAGAAAACAAAATAATCACTAGAATTGAGAGATCCCAGAAGAGTAAGTGACACATCTGTAAAACATGGTCAACCTGGCACAGCATAGGACAATACTCACTAGGTAATGCCAGTGGGTGAGTGTGTACAGTCTACCCCTGCGGCTCTCACTGGCCAGGACAAAGCAATGGGACTCAGGATATATTTACACACACAAACACACATACACACACACGCGCGTGCACACAGTCCATTCGAGTTGTATGTGTACACACACACACACATAGTACTAGAGTGGCCCACTTATGCATATATTAAAATAATTTTAGGATATTATTTCAGGAATGTGTAACGTTAGATCTAATCATCACTGTTGCAGGATACTATTAAAAATGGTTTGTGCATTTACGCCAGAAAATAACAGTCCTCAGAGTTTAAATACTGTGAATTAAGTGTGCTCTGTTTAGTACTAGCTCCGTCATCAGGTGAGCTGAGAAAAGAGATTTCCTATATTATATTCGGGAAGTATGCCAGCTAGACTGCTTCTCACAGGTTTTCTGTATACCTTGGTAAGTAATAGGCTCTGAGAAAATGCACAGTAAAGAAGCCTGTTTAATGTTACGTGATTATGTTCTAGTGTTTTTCCTACTTTTGTTCATTAATGCTTTTGCTTATTAATTCAACAGGTATTTAGTTGAGCGTCTACCAAGTCTTCTGGTCCTCAGGATACAGCAGTAAGACAGACAAGGTCTTTGCTCTCATAAGCTTGTATCCTGCAACCCTAATTTCTGTCCCCACGGAATTGCAATTAACATCCCACAGTACATGTGCTCCTCACCGTGCAGCTTTAAGTTGACGTGCCCCTGAGTAAATTGTGCATTTGGCTTGGGATGTGCGAGATGAGAACAAGAGTCTTCTGGACAGTGAATGATGTGAATGATGTGAGCATTCCTGGCAAACTAGGCATAGCAGGGAGGAAGGCAGAGCAAAGTGCGTTTCCTGGCTCTCAGGCTCTCAGATCGTCCTGTGCACCAGGGGACATCCGCTTGCCAGGACCCTGTCTGTGGCCTGGGGGCACCTCCAGGTGACACTTCCTCCCTGTCTTGTATGAACCTGAGGCGCATTTCTGTTTGTGAAACTCCTGCCTGGTCTTCCGTGGAGCAGGAAGTGGTGAGAAGGCTTCAGGACTGTGGAATGAGCCATTTGCCTCATTAATTCCGTGGGGCTGCCTTTGCTTCATTGGATTTCTCTGTTCCCTGAGCTACCTGGTAATTAGGAATAGCTTAATTTCCTTTCAGTGCATATGAGCACTATCTCTGCAGGTATTTCCTTGTTACCACTTCACTGCGTACAAATCCACATCTTCATGTGAGCACTGTGACCATACTCAAACCAGGTTTTAGAAATAAGTTCACTATAACCATCACGCAGATTGTGCCAGTTTATTATTATTTTTTAAAATAAGCTTCGTTTACGTCTCATTTCTCTATCCCAGTCTTGTTGGTTTGCACGGAAACCCAAATCACGGCTTTGCATTGTCAGGATGGGCTCTAGACTGTCCCAGTGGCAGTGTGGAGCCGCAGCCTGTCTCAGAAAAGCAGCTGACTGCTCACCGCTGAAGGCAAACTGCAAACGCCCTCCATCCTACAGCTCCCTCAATTTAACTAAATATAAATGTCTCTTTTAACAGTTTCAATCAAACCTCAAACGCTGAGCCAGAAATTAATATGCGGGAGCGCCAGCTGACCGGCATTATGAAACCCATTTCTGCTTTCTACGGACTGTGACTACGTGTTTAATATCCAATTAAAGAATGGGGACTTTTGCTGGTAACGATAAGTGACAAACAAAGTAGCAATTACCCAGGGAGGAATGGGTGATGCGCGATTACAAAGCACAAAATTAAACACTAGGCAAAATTTTCATACCTCAACTAAATTGTTCCCAGAGTATTTATTCCCCAAACAAGATTTTGTTTTGGTGGGAGCCTATAATTCTATATTCACAATGTACCCTTGTCCCATAAAATGGTACCTATGTTGTGTGTGATATTTCCTAGGCATATAGTTTTTCAGGAACTGCTTGGACATTCCAGTGGAAGAGTTGATTCAGTGTGTAATTAGGAATGAGATTTCCTAATTAAGTTGAGACCGGGTTTCTGCATCTGGGAAATAGGAATTAGGGAGGATGCCAGACCATCCCCAAGTGTCTTTGATTGCCCTTCAAAGCCTGCAAGTTTCGGAATCTGCATCAGCCCACCTGTGACCAGGTCTGTTGCAGTGATGAAGCATTGAACAACAGGCCGTCTTTCTCTCTTAGTAGACACATATTATTGATACTGCAGTGATCAATTTCCAATTTTCTACCTCCCCTGACACCTTTCAGAGTCATGGCTGCTCAATATTGTGGGTGACGGGGGTAGACAGAGATCAGGATGGGTTTCAGAGTCCCGGGGACTATTTCTGAACTCATGGTGCATCATCAAAGGAAAAGCTACCATGTCTCACATTCAACTCAGCAGGGCGAATGTTCCCAGCATGTGTACAGGTGGGTGTGCTTTTCCATGTCACTCTATGTTTTTGGGACCCCTTCAACTTTAACCCCCACACTTTACCATCCCAGCTCTGCCAGGGGCGGGGGGGACTTTTAATGTTTCATCTCAGAGGTCCCATCTGAGGAGCTTCTCTTCTGTGCTCTTGGCATTTTGTGAAGCACACATTCAAGGAACAGTGTGGATGTTTCTGGATTGTTACAGGTACTCTTGATGTCTTAGACCCCAGCGAGCCTCTCACGTCCACAGCGTGTGCTGGGTATCCAACACCGGGGAGCAGCGCGAGGCAAAGAAGCACGTTCCATCTTCATGGCAGGAGGGAAAGGGAAAGGGTTTATTATTAAGATGCCCAAACACCAAAGGGAGACAGAATACACATGCCTCTGTCTTTTCATTTAAAGACAGCCAAAGTTAGAGAAGATGATGTCCATTGTAAACAGCCTGAAAGGCTAAATCTTGACGATCAAGAAGAAAGTCAATAAACAGAAATCCCTAGGACCTGTAGGAGGATAGAAAAAAATATAACAGAGAGCCTATGTTATGCCAGGCATCATGGGGGATGCTTTGCAAACATGTTGCTGTTAAATTCTGACAACCACATTATCAGCCCAATTTTATTCATAAGGAAATGGAAGATATTCGAAGTGAAGCTACTTTACTCATTTCCAACAATTGGTACGAAGAAGAGCTGGAACTCTGTTCTGGGCCCACCAGGCTATACACCAGGCTGATTTTCTGTAATTGCATCAACAACTACATCTCACATTTGAAGAGTGTTTTGCAGTTTATGAGATGCTTTTATACATATATTTTTTTCTAATCTATTTGCCTAATGGTTAAGGCTGGGGTCCCCAACGCCCTGGCCATGCACTGGTACCAGTCTGTGGCCTGTTAGGAACTGGGCTGCACAGCAGGAGGTGAGCGGCAGGCAAGGGAGCGAAGCTTCACCTTCGCTTGCATCACCACATTGCTCCCCCTCCCGTCAGATCAGCAGCGGCATTAGATTCTCACAGGAGCACGGACCCTACTGTAAACTGCGCATGTGAGGGATCCAGGTTGCAGCTTCTTATGAGAATCTAATGCCTGGTGATCCGAAGTGGAGCTGAGGTGGTGATGCTAGTGCTGGGGAGCGGCTGCAAACACAGATGATCATTAGCAGAGAGGTCTGACTGCACAATAAACATAATGCACTCGAATCATCCCCAAACCATCTCTCCCAGTTTTCCATGAACCCTAGTTCATGGAAAAATTGTCTTTTAATTGGTGTCTTCCAACTGGGCCTTGGTGCCAAAAAGGGTGGGGACCGCTGGGTTAAGGGACACAATCTGAGATGAAAGGGTAGATTTATGGTCCCAGGCTCAGAACACAGGTAATAGAGCTCTGTAAAGGGCAAAATAACCTGGTTTCAGACCTTTCTTTCCTTCAGTAATTACCCTTCCTTCCTAAAATTATTATAGAATTAAGAGAAGAGGTTGTGCTTCACAATCGGAGTTCTATTGGGGAGGCATGGAATTGAGCAGGAGTTGATGTCACCGGCATGAGCATAGAAGAATAGTAATAATGCAAACGCCTACCGTTTATGGAGGGCCTGCTGCACACAAGGCCCTGTGCAGATGTCATGTGCCACTTACAGCTCCCAGAAGCCACTAGTGAGAGTGGGCAAAACTGAAAATGGGGAAAGTTAAGTGCACAGCAATTAATATTAAGTGCACACTAATTGCACTCGTCAGCAATGTGACCTTGACTTTTCTCATCTTACTTCATTTTTTTTTTTTTGAGTCTTGTATTGTGTCTTAACCTTTCATCAACTAAATGACTCCTCTAACAAGCTTTTGAGTTTTTCTCGGAATCTTTTCTTTTTGTATCACCTGCAGCGCACTGCATAGTGCTTTGCACAAAGAAAGGGCATAACAAACAGTTCTTGATTTTATTTGAAAAACATACTGATAAATCCAAACAGTATGCTCCTGTTTCCAGCTATAATGCCAAGGCTGAATTTTTAAGTTGGAACACTGTCTTTGATTACTGCTCTTAGCACGCAGAGGCTGATCCACTAACACGCAGAGGTTGATCCCCTAAGCTGCACTCCCTGGTGTAAAATGCGAGACTTAAGGGCACGCCAGTTGAGTTTTGTGTACCAGTGGCTCTGATCAAGAAATCCTTGAATAGCTTTGACATCCGAAACATAAACAAAACCACGATGCACACATTTGACGATTTTTTTTTTTATCATGAGAAGTTTTAGTCTCTTGCAGCTACACAGAATCATTTACCCCCTTTTTTGAGGCAAACTGCCTCTGTCCTCATCCTTTATTTTAAGCCATGCTACCGGTGTAAAATCAGACATGGGCATATGCTGTCTGTATTTCAAGAACCCTAAAAAAATGCAAAATATTCCCCACTCATCTTCAGCTGATGAGTGCTTACCTTGGACGTGTTGAAGGTTTATTTATGGAGTCCAAATTATGAGAGTTAATACTGTTTTGTCAAAGCCTTGTATGACAGTCCTCTGATTAGGACGGTGGCTGGTGATTTATTTTCAGCGAGGCTACGTGGCGCCGTGTGCCATCATTATTCAACATCTCGTCCGAGCCCCGCACATCGCCGGGAGCTATTATGCGCAGGCGAGCTCTTAGCATAGTTAATGTGCTTTAGGAGCAGTCGATACGCTTCATCACCACAAAATAAACTTAACTGCATAAAGATGTGGACACAAGAATATTTCTAACAACTTTTCCTTCCCTTTTTCCTTCAATATTTGTTTTATCTCCTTGTGTCAGTTTCATTCGGTCACAGGAGGAACGTGTATTTTCCTTTAGCTGCTAGAAGTTTTAGTTAAGCGTGCTTAAGAGAAAGGGAGAGCATAAAGGCGCAGCGTTTTGTCTCCCCGATGCCGTCGTCTGTCCGCACCCCGGTGCAGCATGAACCTCAAGATGTTCGGGGCTCGAGGTGCAATGCTGCCGTTTACCAGATGTGTGACCTTGAGCAAGTCACCCCGCCATCATCCGTGGGTTTCCAGTTTTGTAAAATCAGGGCAATGGTATAATGTTGTTCACTCTGGTATTACCTCACAGATGACTTTTTATTTCATTCTGAAATCTAGGCAGAGCAATGAAAATATCAGGGCGCTTGTTTCTGTTTGCTTTCCGTGTTCTGCGCCTTTTGAATGTTTCTAAGATTGATTTTCAGTTTACATCTTTTAATCCTTCCCTGGGAAATCCTTTCGCTTACCTCTCGAGACACTCTGAGGCATGTGTGGTTTTGCTCTGCTACACATTTTTATCTCTAACCTTCGCTCTTGGGGCCTTTCAATTAACATTCTTCTTCCCTCTTCCTCCTGCTCCTCCTCCCTCTCCTTAGTCCCTTTCCTCTGCCTCCTGCCCACCTCAGACTGTTGTCTTCCTCTTCCCAGCACAGTGTTTTCCTTCTCTTACCCACTTGTTTCTTCCTTCTCTCAGCCTCTATTTTGCAAATAACCCAAATAGCTAAACTTAATTCATCCTCCTCCCTGGATATACTTGGCATGCTCATTCCTGAAACGGTGCTCATTTTCCATTCGCTGCTGCAGCCACCAACCCCGTCTGCTCGGGTGGCTCGAAGGGTCCTTGCTGTGGGGACTCCTCCTCCCCCTGCCCGGCCTCCCGGCCACCGCTGAGGTGCACTTGCACTTCTCTTACACGTCACGACACCAGTGAACCCACTGTTACCACCACAAAGCAGAAGTGTGTGTGTGTGCATATAGTGAGCATAACAGTACATGCATGCATTTCGTAGCACTCTGTGACCTGCACAGACAGTACCCTTATGCACAATGTCCCATTGATCCTCACAGCAATCCTTTGATAGGGTCCAGGAAAATTGCAATCTGATCCCTTAACACAAAAATGACACAGACACTGAGTGAGATTATGACTTGCCCAAGGTCACGTGGTGTCCAAGGGGGCAAGTTGGGACTTGAACTCATGTCTTCTAGTTCTACGTCTAGTGTTACTGGTTACACAGGACTCGTCAGGTGCACGCTGTGAATTACTAGGCAAATGGTTACTTTGCAAAGTGGTTAGAGTGGGCGTTAAGACATTTAGTGCCCAACTGATACTGAGATGTGCCTCAGTGTGGAACTAGATGGGTTTAGCTGGAATCCAGTTACACAGTTAGCAAATCAGGGGCGGCTGGGACAGTCCATTCTGCAACTCTGAGTGGTGTACGGTTGGTAAGACGATATTGACAGCGAGTCAGGGAATGGGCGCTTCCGAAACCTCACCCCTTCTCCCCTCATCCCACTGCCTTCTCCTGTTCCCTGTTTGCACCGTCTCACCACTGCTGTCATCTGGCAGCCAGCGGAGGAGGCAGTGACATTTATCAAGTAGCCCCTGCAGACAGAGGACCGCATTTTATCCAGGGGAGAGTTACAAAGAGAGTGGAAGACGTGATCCCTGGGGTGAAAAATGTTTATGGTCCATTCTTTCTTGATAGAAAATGAAACTTACACTCAGGAGTTGATTTTAACATCAAGTAGCAACAAGACTGACTTCTTTTCCCCATGACAATGTGCATAGCCTCTGGTAGCAAATAACACAAACATTCAGACATAAAGTAAACGTTGAGAACAATTTACTGAGGATTGCTAAGTACGACTATTGCATATAAAGAATCAATTAAATAGCATCCACCAATATAAGCCAGAAAATACGATGGTATTGCCAGATCTGATTTTGTTGTTCTCTCAACTCTATTTCAAACAAGATTCTGGTCCCATTATGACACGATCTTCCTGAATCATGGCAATTAATGAATCCCTGAGAATTTCCTTAAAATGGATGACTGTCATCTGTCTGCCTGCAGTGTAACCATTTTCATGCATTCTGATTTGTTTTTAGTGCTATTAACAATTGTAGTTTGTCCTCTAGAGAGATTGCATTGTGCTTACGTTTGGGCGGGCAGCTTTCCTGCCTCTGGCTTTGACAGGAGACCACAGAAAGTCTCCTTTATTGACGTGCATTTGCGTCGCCGACTGTATGCTAGGCTGAAGTGAAAGAATACCAGATTTGATGGAGGTAGCAAGTCTAAAAGGAAACAAGAGGCGTGATCTCACCAGGCTATCTGTAATCACTACCACACCTGAGAAACCAGACTGCGTTTTTCCAAGCAGCATTAAACTCTCGACAGCTGTAAAAGTCACACACATTTATTCTTACCTCACATCAAGATTTAGTGGACAGGTTTACTTCAACCATCATGTCGAGCTGGCAAAAATAAGAGATGGAAAAAGAGGAAAACATATTTTTCACTTTTATAGCTAGGTAGTAAATGGCTTAAAATTGCATGTACCCACTTGTTTTTTTTTTTTTAACATGGCTCACGAAAAAGGCAGTGCCCCAAGTCATCCTAATGTTGTCATGGTGATTCCATGGTTGGTTTTCTTCACCAAGTGGCCGCAGCTCTACCCGCACGTACCTTTGAAGCCTCCTGGGACCGCTGTTCTAGGAACTACAGGTATCAAGGGACCTGGGCTCACGCTTGTCTACACTGGCAATGTTGTCAGTCACTCTACAACGGGCTTTTCATACCAGAAAGTTGAACTCCAGAGTCGACGAACTCACGGCGTTAGCAAGAGGAAAGGGACTTGAGCAGATACAAGATGTAGGAGGACGTGGAGGGAGAAGGAAGGGAAAGAACAAAATCTAGACAGAAATTCTGAAGAAGGCGGCTGAAGTAGGATCTAAAAAAAGTCTATGAAAAGGTCTTTTTTTTTCCTGATTAGGTCTTGATCAAATTTACACCTTATGATTTTGAGTAAAGGACCTGTTGCACATTTCACTTGCCATGGCATTGGTTCTTTGTGACGTTCAGCAGCCTTGTTGGCCATCATCGTCTCTTGGGGAAGCCACGTGACTGCTGTGTGCTCTGGAGAGCTGAGCGCAGCATCTCCTTTGATGCAGACCCTGTGGGTGGCTCCTGGAAGTGCCATGCAGGGCTCAGGACTCTTCTCCTTGGGGACTGTCCGAGCAGCCGAGCACGGCTACTTGCTTTCAAATATCCTCTTTAAGGAAACTCCTCTACTATTCCTATTCTCATAACAAATCCAGGAGATTTTTATTTGTCCTTCTAGCAACTGCGACTTTTCACTTAACATTGAATCGGATGGGATGCTATTGGTATTTTAGAATTATAAGATTCTAATGGCCATAGTGTAAATTTAAAAAGAAACATGATGAGCTAATCACTCCAAGAGAAAACAAGGAGAACATTTATTTTCTAGAAGCCTAGCCAAAAAGGAATGGAAGAATATAAAGCCCAAGTGACATTCTGACGCACTTTGCCCCCGACACCCCACGTGGCTGTCACGGCGGGTGACATCTGAGTGACTCTCGAATCCCTCAGTCTTCCAACCTGACTCCAAACAGTTCAGCATAAACCACCCTTGGCCACAGGACCCAGGGGAAAAAGAAACCCTTTCATTTCATAGCTTTCTATAAACAAGTTGCTTACAAAAAGGCAAAAAAAAAAAAAAAAGAAAAGAAAAAAGAGCTGTATTCCTGGCGGGAGTACCTGTGGCAGTTGGGAAAACCAAGTGAAGCCGAATTTAATGTTCCCATTAAAGTGTTTGAAATTTTTATTCATGGAAGAAAAATGCCTCTGCTGAAAAATAGTTTGAGGCAATAAACAACAATATGGAGAAAACTGTGAATTTCAAGCAGTTTCCACAGGCAAATTTGGCAACATCTTGAAAAAACCCCTGAGAGTTCAATTTGAAATTTGTAAAAGAAAACTGGGTTTCAAGGCCCTGAAGGCAGCCGGTGGGGAAAGTTGGTCTTAAGGGAGGAGATGTAAGCCTGCAATAAGGGCCATCCTGTGGTGGGACCGGAAACCTCTCAGGTGACAGGTGTGACAGGTGACAGGTGAGAGAGTCTTGTTGAAAGAGCCTGGAAACCACACAGAAAGCCCGGGCGGCTGGGGGTGTCTGGGGACAGCTGGACTCGGACTTGGGGAGCAAGGGTGGGAAGAGCTGGGGGAGGGCAAAGCCCAGGGGAGCAGAGGATGACAAGCTGGAGACAGCAAGGCGAACTCTCAGACTGTGCGCCTCAGCGACCGTGAGGGACCGTGCAGGAGCAGAGCTAGCTAGAATCGTGTCGGCAGCGTGGGAGAAAGAAACAGGGAAACAGATGTTTTGCACCGACGGAAGAGAGAAGGCTCTGAACCAAAGGGCGTTTTGCAAAGGCAGGTGCGTGAAGGCCAGTTTCACAGCACACGTGAGGAGCTGTGCCGCGAGGCCGCGAGTGCCGGCGTCCTCAGCGAGTCAATGGTGTAAATCCAACAAAATGAGACATGGGTTCGCTGCTTTCGCTTGTTCCCGGAGAATTAGCTGGAGGTGGGGCTGGGTCTGCCAGAGGAACTCAACGGTGACCCCACCTAGCTGGAAAAAAAATGTAAAAAAACCACAATTTATTACATTCGAATGGAAGTGATGAACCTGGGAGTTCACAGTTCTCTAATAAATAGGAAGAAATAACTGTCTTGCAAAAGTGACTACAAAGTTGGGAGTTTTAGAATAGAAATATGAATTCAAACCATGGCAAGGGAAGATGCGGTTAGCAACTTTCGGTAGCATTTTATTTAGAGGATAGGACAAGGTTGCAGCTAATATAGGCAATAGCCAAAAAAAAAAACCCAGCTCAATAAATCATCTGAATGTAATTGACAGCTTAGAAATTTTCAGTGGTGAGGACTAATGGCATTGTCTGTAATAAAAAGGGATCGTGTACGGTCTAGGTGGTGAGGAAGGCTGTCTTTGAGTAAACTATCCCGAATCAGGGCTTGCAGAGTCCAAGGAGACAATCTGTCTCCAGTTATGATGGGTTTACAAGAACCGGATGTGTCTCTGGGAATATCTTTGGCTGCAGGTTTCAACAGCGTATCGGAAATAGTGGAAATGAGCAGCTCAGAGACACAAGGACTACTAATAATGGTATTTTTAAAGAAAGAAAGGGGAAAGACTGACAACCGCTACCCCCCACCGTTGAAACTGTTTTCTGAAAGACCATGGACTCCCGATGGCTGAGTTCAAGAGCCCCTTCCCGAGTCACCTTCTCACCGATTCGTGACAGCCGTCCAGTGTGGCCGGCTGTTTAACGTAGGCATCCGCCGCATTCTGCCTCGACCCGCCCCTCACTCTCCCGGGTGGCTGGTTTCCCTTGAAGGTGTCCTTTCTTTCAACCCTGTGCCCCTGCCCCTCTCCGGAGAGCTGCACCCCGGTTCTGACGTCCGTGCTGAGATCCGACCCAAGTCTTCAGCTGATGGAAAGGAGAGTGGACGGCAAGGGGCATGTTCGGGGAGGCTGGGATCAGCCTGGGGCGGCTGCGGGGCCCCGGGTGAGGAGTGTGGGAGAGCCTGGCCGTGGAGTTTTAAGAGGTCACGATGTGGAGAGAGGCGTTTCGGAGAGTGAATCGGGAAAGATTTATCATCGATCGGACACGAGGGTGCAAGGGAGAGGGAGGGGTCAAAGGTGACCACCCAATTTCTGAGTAGGAACATGGAGGAGATGGTGACGCTTCTCATTGAGAAAAGGCAAACGCAATGGGAGTGGATTTTCAGGAAGAAGCGCTAAATTCGGGTCATTGTGTTTGGTGACACACACTCACACACACACACACACACACAACACCACAATGCTCTTGCTTGAGAAGAAACAAGTTATATTCACATACAAATTCAGCTGTAGTGTCAGTGACACGCCCTTGCAAAGAGCAGGTTGTGAAATGGGTCTTCCCTCGCCTGCCGGACGCCCACACGCACCCTGGAGCGCGCAGACGCGGCGTGGTGCGGGGTGGCCGAGCGGTCGTGTCCACACACGCGGTTCCCGTGGGCGAGTCTGCTGTCCCCGCCCCAGAGAACTCTGGGCATAGAATGCCCTTCGAGATTTCTGTTCTTGATAGGTCTGACGCCAAATTCGCCGTTTCTGAGAGTTTTGTTTTTGGGAGTCTTCCATGTAGGGAGTTTGGTGTTCTCAGCTGGCTGCATTTTCATTATTCTGGTAAACTTCCTTTAACACGCCTTCGTGTCCCCCATGGACCCATGCACATGACTCCCTCACTAGTCTGTATTTTAACAACGCCCCCCTCCCCACGCCGACTTACTGGCATAGAATTCTTCTTTTTTTAATTTCATCATATTATGGGAGTACGAATGTCCTTAAGGTTACATATATTGCCCTTGCCACCCCTCCCCACCCCCGAGTCAGAGCTTCAAGTTGTCCATCCTCCAGGTGGTGTGCACCGCACTCACTATGTAAGTATACACCCCTCCCCTCCCCCCTCCCACCTGCCCGACACCCGATACATCTTTTTTTTTTTTTTTTTTTTTGACATTTTGGTTACATTTTATCTCTTTGCCTCTCCCTAGCGAGGGTTAGAGGTATGCCTTTCCCTTCCACAATGCTCTCCACATCCCTCAGGTGTGGGTCTACCCCTCCAACCCCCGGATCCCTGGTGAACACCACCACCTTATGAGCACCTTAGTGTTAATCAGTGAGTGCCAATTTGATGGCGAGTGCATGTGGAGCCCGTTTTCCTGATCTTGTGTCACCTCTGTGGAGAGACAGGCACACTCTTACACTGCTGGTGGGACTGCAAATTAGTGCAACCTTTGTGGAAAAGAATTTGGAGATACCTCAAACAGCTAAAAATAGAAATACCATTCGACCCAGCAGTAGCATTGTTAGGTATCTACCCAAAAGAGCGTAAGAATTCTTCTTATTATTGTTAATAACTCCCTCAGCAGACAGGTTCTGGATGCATCGTACTACTGACGGTGAGCCCTGGATGTGGGTCAGTTTGGCTTCTAGAACGGTGTGGTGCTCCGGTGGGGTGGCTGCCCAGCCCAGGCTGGCGTGGACCCTTCCCGCTTCACGAACGTCACCTTCCTGCCATGGGACTCCCGGTCTCAGCAGCCGCTGCCGCCTCATCTGAGCACGAAGACGGCTGCAAGTCCAGCGTCTTTTCCTAGGTGTTGCTTTGTGCTCGCATTTTCTTCCAGAGGGATGTCGATTCCAAGAGCTGAACTTCGCACTTATCCGTAGACTTGATGCTTGGATCCCGCCTGTGGTTTATAAAGATAATATTATATATAAAAATACAGTACAAAATAATAAATATTTACTATAAACAAATACACATATACTTTATTAAATTATATCCAATATTTAATACATTCAATATGTTGTGTATTTAATATGTAAAGTATATTTAAATATTCATATATTTATAATAAATATAAATATATTATAAAAACAAAAAGATAAAAGTAAACAAAAATAAAAGGAATACGCACAGGTAAACGTACTCAAGCACACAATACGCAAGTCAGCACGTAGGTAAGCATGTATGTGTGCATACATATATATGTGCCAGAGAGCAGGTTTTTTATGAGAAAAGGACATGAGACATTGTGCCTTGGGGCAGTGGGTGCTGTGAAGGCTACCGAGAGGCTGGTTTGGGGCAGGACCCTTGTCGGGGAGGGCAGTCCCGCATGGGCCCGATGGTGTGTTCCTGGGTATCTGGCAGGCAGCACACGAGCCCAGGTTGCCTGGTGCCCAGACGGCGTCCTTGGAAACATAAGCGAAGAGGGGAGCCCACAGCAAGTGGGGTGCAGCGCTGTGCTGTGGGAATCCAAAGGGCTTTGCACGAGAAGCCCAGGTTGGATTCAGCCTCAGCCACTCACTCTTCCCGGGCGGGCTGCCTACCCCGCTCGGTCTGAGTGCCCGCTCTTGTAGGGTGGGCACCAGGTTTGCCTGGGAGCATTGCTGGGAAGACTACTCAGCACGTGGCAGATGTTGCGTGGTGGCTGAAAGCCAGGTGGACTTTGATGTCTGGTGTTCAAGTCCCACTTACCAGCTGTGTGACCTTGGGAAGACAGCCAACCTCTCTGAGCTGTTTCCTCACCTGCAGACCGGAGGAGTCAGGGTGCTCACACCGCCGGTTGCTGAGGAGACTAGATGGAACATTGCCCACAGGGTGCCTCGCCAAGGGCCGCGTGCAAAGTAAGCACTGGGCAATGCCGTCGTGATTAACAAGTGGTAGTAATTACTATCATTTGCCTAATTCCAATATTGCTTATGACTCTGACCTTTCCCGGGGTTAAAGAATGCCTTTTAATAAATGCAAAGTTCTGGAACTCTTTGTTTCAGAATTTTTTTTTTTTGGTCCCCTTGAGCAAAAACATGGCTGCAGCAGATTTTTTGAGTTACACCAATACTTCAGCCTAAAAAGGCAATTTATAGAGCACACCGCTAAAACTCTTTTTAGTGAAAGATCTTGCAAGTAAGTCCAAATGCATTGTGAGTCTGAGAACTGAGTTATGTTGAAAGCCCTGTGCTGCTTTCAATTTTATTCTCAAGAGAAAGGGCTTTGTGAGGCCCAGAGCTCCTCAGGACTCAGACTCAGGCGGAGCAGGCGCCAGGCCTCCCTGGGCAGACAGACAACCCCCACCACCTCCCACACAGGCGGCTCGCCGCCGAGGGCCACAAAACCATGGGACACAGAACAGTAGCCAGAGCCCACCGTGAACCCAAACATCCCGCACTCGCTCTGGCCATGTGGTTCTACCCTGTACCCTGGTGCCAATCTTTTCCCGGAGTCATTTTCCCAGTGGGTGTGACGTTGCAGTCGTGGGTTCAGAGGCTCCTGACGGCTGTGGCTTCCGTGGTCTGACTTTTGTCTTGTTGCGATAGTTTCACTTAGGTGCTCATCCACGGGTGCTAGGGAGCAGGCCTCACGTTTGCGCGCCTGTGTCTCTCCCAGGCCGCCAAAGGGCTCTGAGACCAGGACCTGGGGCATTAAGGTGGGCTGTTAGATAACAGCAGGGAGGTATGTGGTCCAGGACCTGAGACCGTGTCCTTTCACTCATCGTCAGATACCTGCAGAGCGTCTTCTATGCGTCAGGTGTCCAGCTGTGCTAGGGACACAGTAGTACATAAGACCCCCTGCCCTCCAGTGGCTCACATTCTCCTGGTGGGGGGCGGGTAAACACAGAGCCTTGCAGGTGCAGGGGCAGTTAGGGCCAGGTGTTGGGGGCGCACGAGTGAGGGGCCATGGGCCAGCCTTTCTGTGA
Organism: Mirza zaza; assembly: GCA_008750895.1. Lineage (NCBI taxonomy): Eukaryota > Metazoa > Chordata > Mammalia > Primates > Cheirogaleidae > Mirza > Mirza zaza. Next base: position 37,264 of record VSMD01134634.1, read on the forward strand.
AGTGGATGCTCAGAGAAGGCTTTGGAGAGCTGAGGTGAGTTCCCGCCTGGGGCAGTGGCGGGACAGGAGAGTGGGGAGGGAATTCCTGGCAGGGGACAGGGTGTGCTCCAAGGCCTGCAGGTGACAGGGAACGCGGCGTGTTTGGTGGAACTGTACAGTGCCTGTGGCGTGTCTGCTGTGTAGATTCCAGGGAGGCGGCGGGGTGGTGGCCAGACACAAGCCTAGAAAGGGAAGTATCTCATCATAAGAGCTTTGAGCGCCGGATGAGAGAGTTTCATCCCGCAGGGTGGTGGGGACATGTTGAATGGTTTTAATCAGGGATAACATGATCAGACATTTGCAGGGCCCCCTTCCAGAATTCACTCAAGAAACCAAATTGCAGATCTGAAGATTGCTTGACGAGCAGACACTTAGAGCAGAAGAGCTGAGTGATCGGAAGCGATGCTCCGGCCAAGTGGGGCAGCTGGGCGATGTGAACCCCTGTCGCTCTGTCCAGGGAACTGGTCCCGGGTGGGACAGCCTTCCAGCCCCCGAGAACGGCCTACTCTCTGCACAGTCACCACCCCGAGATTGTCACTGCTGCACGCCCAAGGTGAGTGCTGATCTCACAGGGTTTCTCGAGATCTCACTGTGTTCCCGACGAACTCTCGGGCTCCATTCATTAGCCATGCACTCAGACGCCATTGCTTGGGGTAGGTTGCCGTGGGAACGATGGCCACAGGGAAGGGGGCCTGTCATCATCTCACCATGGGGATGGCCCATTAGTGGCCAGCGGATCCCAGGGCACTGCGCGCCCGCACCCCTTCCCCATGGATTAGCGACAACAGCGGCCACGGAGACGCACGATTCGGAGATGACGAGAAGCAGCGAGATTGGATTTCTTCTCTCCATTGACTATTTGACCTCTGTGAGTGATGTCACTTATCAGCGCTTCCGTTTCCTTGCATAAAGAGGGATTGATGGGGCTGTCCTCCTGGGGCTGCTGAGAAGACTGCATGGGTTAACGTCTCTGAAAATATATCATACGCTGTTGCTTTATTAATAGAGCAAAAATGAAGCATTTATTAGAATGCTTAGGTTTTTACCGAAAAATTCACCTGCACTTTTTCCAATGTAATCCTCAAAATCATCCTTTTTTTGTAGGAAGCTGAGCCTCCGGAAGACGAATTGCCTTGCTTGCGATCAAGGAGCCGTGAAGGTGGAGACAGGACGGATCGTCTGTTCTTCCGACTCCTGGTCCGGAGCGCTCGCTGCCCGGCCACGCCGCTCGGGAGGTACATTTCCTGGCTCCCGCTGCTGAATCAAGGACTCTGTGTACTTTTCTCCCTTGGAATTGGAAGTGCAGACACTTAATTATAACTTTCGGTTACTTGAAATTACAGGGCTATAGAGTGGCTGGCACGTGTTTCTGGGGAAAATCATATTCTGAGTCCTGAAATAACCGTCTCTCTTTTTTTCATATTCGAGATGAATGCAGGGGAGCTGGCACCTGGCGTCACACACTCACAGTGTTTCCTGGGACGACTCGCAAGCTTCGAAAAGGCTCTTTATGAAAAGAGGGGGCAGAGTGTCCTGTCGTACTTCTCCATCCGATTGTTGAGGTTTTAACTGACGTCAGCCCCAAGCGCTGGGGAGGATGCAGAGGGCTTATTTATGGCTTCGTGGTAACAGTGAGAGCCCTGGCTCCTGAAGATGACCCCGTGTGAGAGGAGGCATCGCTTCGGGCTCAGGCACATCCTAGAATGACAGATGGCAACTTCAGAAATTCATCAGGAAACAGTTGTTTTTCAGAAAACAGCATAGAGCTATGCTCCCACAGTTCCGGATGCCAGGATTCTGATGCCGAGTGTTGGAAGGGCTGCACTCTCTTTGGAGGCTTCGTGGAGGGATCCGTCCTTGCCTCTGAATAGCTTCCGTTGGTGGCTGGTGACACTAGGCGTTCCTGGGCTTGCAGCTGCACCCCTTCTGCCTCTGCCTCCACCCTCGCCTGCCCTTCTCCTCTGCGTGTCCGTGTCTGACTCTCCCTCTCCTGTCTCTTACGATGACAGCACTCACTGGATTTAGGGCCCGCTCTAATCTACTGTGACCTCCTCTCAACCACTTCTGTCCACAAAGACCCTATAACCAAATGAGGTTACAGTCTGTGGTCCCGGGTGGACGTGAATGTTTGGAGAACGTCATCCAACCCATATAATCTTCATGCATGAAGCAGAGGAAAAAAATAAGGAAACACTTCAATCAAGTGAAAAGTCTTGAAAATAAATCATTTTAAAGGCTAATATCAACTCGAGTTGAGTTTTCATTAATTCCTGGTGAGGCTAGCGCACCTGCTCCCACCCAACCAATGGCGGCAGGAAAGGGCGAGGCCTGAGGCCACCCTCCCCGCCGTCTGCACAGCCAGCCTCATCACTGCGGATCGGCCACTGCCCGGAACCGTTCAAGGATGGAAGCTGCAACGGAAGCTCACTAGCAACTCACCCCTACAGGAACATCGGCACGAACCTCATCTGATCAGGACACATTCCTTTCTTGAATGGACATCCATCTGGGGAAGCTTGGCATTCTGTGTGTTCTCTGTGAATACTGGCCACGTCAAGATCAAAGCCTTTGTGTTGGGCTTCAGAAGATACTTCTGATTACCGTGGGTGGAGAAAGTCATTGCTTAGACCGAGGAAACAACGGGGAAAACACTAGTCAAGACCCAAACGTGCGAGCAGGCCTGTTGAATGCGCTGGGATGGCTGGGGCGGAGAGAGTACGGAAGAGGGGAGAGACAGGAGACGGTACCCCCTCTCCTGACACCGGCGCCCTGCTGCTCTTGGCATCTTGGCTGGGGCACAACTTCCTGGGTGGACCTGGCTTGGGTGGTGGCCTTTCTTTTCCTCCCATGGCACCTGGTCTCTGTCTTCATTACATCACCGTTTTAGTGCATCACAGATGCTCATTTATTCCGTTGTTTCATCCAGCAGACTGAGTTTTCAGAGGGAAGGTTCTGTGTCCTTTGTCCTTGTACCCCTGGTGCCAAGCACCCACCTGAGCAGGACTCACTGACAGTGGAATAATCAGACGGCTAGAGCAGGGCAAGCCCCCACACCGAGACGTAGAATCCCCTTGAGAATGTCCCGAACTTCTTCAGATGACGTCGGCATTTGACATTTGAATCAAAGATACAATTTGTCTTTCCTGTCCCCTTCCTGATTGCCCTGGGGTCAGGCAGGCATGGAGTTGAATCAAATAGGGCCAACGTGTATCTAGGTAAGCCTTGGGTTTTCTTATTTAATCCAGAAAATCAGAGAGGCTTATAATTTTGAGGAAGGCAAGGACCGAGCATTGAGCCACCAAGATGAATTGCTGTTGGAAGTCCTGAACTCGGAATAGTTCGGTAGCCCAGAGGTGGTGGAGGTGGAGGTGGTGCGTGCGCAGACAGTGGGAGAGTGTGAGCTGAGCGCTGGCAGGGCAGGGAAGGAACCCCTGAGAGCAGCACTTCAGCGGTAGACTGTATTGCGGTTGCCAACTTGTCATGCCCCCACCTGTAGGAGGGTTTCGCATCCCACCTTTGGCCATGTGACTGTCAGCACTTCTGTGCAGATGCCAACTTCCCTGTCTCTTTGCCGGGTTTGACTGTGTTCCTTTTCTCTAGCAGATGGAATGTGAGTGGATGTACCGTGTTTCTCCAAAAATAAGACCTACCCATAAAATAAGCCCTAGCAGGATTTCTAAGCATTTTGCGCAATAGAGGCCCTACCCCCAAAATAAGCCCTAGTGACGGGCGTGGCTACGCAGCGCATCTGCACAACCCGTGCATGTCGTCGAGGAGCGGGAAAGAAGACGAGCAGCCCTTCTCATCTGCCCCGTGAGAGCTCTAGTGCTCGGCATGACAGATTGGGCCAATGGTTCTAAAGGAAATAGAGTCGCAAGAAATTCAGGAAGGGATTCGGAGTTTGGAGAGTGATGACGTTCCAGAAGAAGACAACTTCACTGTATTTGAATAAATGTAGATTGTTGTACCGTACTTAAAAAAAATAACACATCCCCTGAAAATAAGCCCTAGGGTGTCTTCTTGAGGAAAAGCAGATATAAGACTCTGTCTTATTTTTGAGGAAACATGCCAGCATATGCTAGGGCAAGACAGAAACTTTAAGTGCAAGCGCCCCTACCTCTGCCAGTGGATGGGTGTGACCAACACACAGGCTGCCCCCTGGAATGGTTAGACACGTGTCACAGAGCTGCAGCTTGGAGCAGAGCTGCAGCAGGCCCACGGGTTACACACACCCCGAATAAGATATCAACCTTTGAGCAAGAAGTAAACCTTGCTGTAGCAAGCAACTAAGAATTTGGGGTTGTTAGCACAGCAAAACTTACTAATACAGTTTCAGATCTGAGTAATTTCAAAAGATCCACTTTAAAAAGAGCTGTAATCAAAACAAAAACACCCGTTGTATTCACAGAATGCTTTGTATTTTTCTAGCTTTTTTTAAACATGCTTTCCCGTTGCTGTTTCGCTGCATGCTGGCTGTCATGTGGTTGGGATAAGTGTTACCGTCCCCATCTTGTAGATCTGGAGGTGGGTGTGGCTTACCCAGGTCTCACAGACAGCACATGGCACAGCTGGAGTCCGAGTTCCATGTTGCTCAGGTCACACCTCAGCTGGCACAGCAGGGCTTCCACCTGACAAAGAGGGGTGTGGCTAACTGAGCCGCTGATGCCCAGAAGTCCTCTGGTTTGGGTTTCTACCTTGGCCAGGGCTACAGTGGGCTTCACCTCAAGTGAGTTCCTGACTTGCAAGAAGGGAAGCTGAGTGCATACTGTAAATGGCCACAGGATGAGTCTCCATGTTCTTTACAAAAGGAGGAAAATAGATGGGCATCCTCTCCTACACACGGCACGCTGGAGGTGGTGGGAGGGCATCCTCAGACACACACGCATTCTCACACACAGCGTCTTAGGAACTGCGCGAGTCAGCATTGCTGGTTTCAAGTGTGTGTGTGGGGTGACATTGAAAATATTTGCCAATGAGAGTGACACAAACGCTGACCAACCAGAAGAAACTCTACGTCCTGCACCATCGTTGGAGGAGGATCTTTCCACGAGAGGGTTTTTGGATGGTGCCGGCTTTGTCAGCAGTAGGGCTGGGGTGTGCACCATGGTCATTTGACTGGCATTTAACCAACCTATATAGGACTCATTCGATTTTGTAACAGTTGGCACGACTGAATCAGGCTGTAATAATTAAACGCCGGCCATATTCATTTACAAGAAGAAAAGTGACTTGTCGGGAGGCTATGTGGTGGTTCCCACGACAGTTCCCGGACAGCCTGGAGGGTCGGGTCTAGAAAGAGCTCGAGGCAGGTGTAGCACAGACGAGCTCCTATTACAGGCTGATCGGGGCTGGGCGCTTATATTGGGGGTGGCCGAACAGTCCCTATCTGCCTTCTGGGACTGATCGCAAGCTCCGTGAGGGCAGGGCCCGGATGTCCCGTCTGTCCATCGCTCTGTTCCAAGACTCCAGGACACAAAATAAATTCTCCTCAAATGAACGAATCGGACACCTTGCACTTTGCCACATCCTCCCCTCACACAGGCCGGGAATGCGCGTTCCCAGGGCGATTCCTCTTGTTTCACGGCAGGCACAGCGTGAGTATGCCAGGGCGCGAGGGACAGAGCACCACACGGCGGTGGCTTCAGCGATGGAAACTCCTCGTCTCACAGGTCTGGAGTCCAAGGTCAGGGTGTCGGCTGGCCTGGCTCCTGCGGAGGGCTGTGGGAGAGCGGCTGTCCCACCCTCTCCCCTGCGTCTGGCGGTTGGTAGCTGTAGGTGTTGGTGCGTCACCACGACCTCTGCCTTCACCGTAGAGCGGCATTCCCCGTGTGTGTGCCTGTGTTTGAGTTTCCCCTTCTTATAAGGACGCCAGCCGTTTGGGGTCAGGGCCCGCCCTAATGCCCTCGTTCCAGCTGATCACCTCTGTGAAGGGCCTGTCTCCAAAGGTCACTTCTGATGTACTGGGGGTGGGGGGGTGGTCAGGACCCAACACATCTTCTTTGAGGGGACACAATTCAACCTACAATAGGCATCGTGTTTTCTTATTTTGATTTCTTCTACAATTCTGTGAGTCCTGGCAAATGACATTAAATATATCACTGGGAAATCCAAATAAATTGATGAGATAAGGAAAGACTAAAGACAGATCGATAAGAGGAAGCAATAACTCTGCTCCCGTCCCCACTCATAGGATCAACAAAGTGTCCCCCGCTTGGAATCTGCCTCGGTGGCACTGCAGTGCCTGGCAGGTCCCCGCTGAGAGGCTGGTTCTGTCAGTTCTGGGCCGTTCACACCAGGCAGTGACATTGGGCCCCACACAAATGTCCTGCTGGGCCACACCCCAGGCAATCCTCTAGAGGCAAATCTAGAAGACCCATTCCTCCTTTGTATCTGGAAGAGAGAGTTGTGGAAGGAATGTAGAGCACCCATCCTATTTTTATTTAGAAAACAGAAAACAAAATATTTCGCTACACCTGCTAAGTTTTGCTCTCTCCTTAGCTTGGGCCAGATTCCCGGCTGCCTCGTGGAACCCCTGTTCTTTTCTCATAAATGGAGGCGTAAGTTCAACCGTGTCCGGATCAATACTAATTTTATATTTAGGCTCAGGATGGATTTGCTGCAAGGCAGGAAGGGCGAGCTGTTCTGTCTGCTGTCGGAATTGCCAGGGCATGTCCCGTGTGGGCAGCCCGAGGGCCCAGTGTTTCCTTAGACAGCCTCTTTGGGGCACTGAACTAATGCCTCTGTCAGCAAGAGAAAATACGAAGGTTGCACCCGCGAATAGCGAGTCTTTCTTCGCCGATTTTTATTAGCTGTAAATTTGCTGTCTGGTGCCCTGACATAGGCAGAGGGAGAAGCTAGAATAACTGGAGGTAACAAAGCTCCCAGGGAGGGGCCTGGCAGCAGTGCACAGTGAATTGAGGCCTTGAAGGCAACACGCTGCAGTTAAGGGACATATTTGTTACCCACTCACACTTCCGCCTGGCATTTCTGCAAAGTTCCACCGTATAAATGACTTTGGGTTTTCTGACGGAGCTCTGAGATAACAGGTAACTATACCCCAAAATGGGATGAATTGATTTCTTTTTTTCCTAGGCGTGTGGGTAGAAAATCATATATATGTATTTTTTCTTTACTACTGGCCCTGGCAAGCTCAGGTCCTGGGTGACAACCACCAGCTGGGTCCTGGTGACCGGGCAGGTCCTCCCGTGCCAGGAGGGTGGGGTGGACGGTCCAGGAATTCAGCCCTTAGGGGAGACTTTCGTTCTACCGGGTAGGGGTCAATTTGAAAAAAAAGTTGCAGTCAAGTTGAACCTTGTGAAAATGCCTTTTCGTGTGTCAAAACAATTGATTGTCAGTAATTTCATATCGCGAGGGCCAATCAAGTTGCCATGTAAAATTAGCCGTGACACCAGGTGCCCCTGCTGGGGACAACCGACCTTTACTGGCCCACGGTCCATAGCCGCCCTCCCTCCCCGGCCCCAGGAACAGCTGCTCAGCCCGACTTCATAGCAAAACGTGCTGGCTGGTGTTCAAACTGCTAAACCCCACGAGAAGAGTCCTGTGAATAGTGATTCCGAGACTTCAAGACTGCATCACATTCATTGTTTTTCCCATTCACTTCTAATCAAAACTTTCATCTTTTCCCACATCCCCATTTATAATGAAGGTATCTAAAAGTAAAAATCATCACATAAGGGCTAGTATGTGTGTGCATGGCTGTCTTAATTTTCTCCATATTAGGGTCAGGAGGGTGGACTCCGGAGCCAGAGAGCCTGGATTTGAATCCTGGGTTTTCCACTGACTACCTGTGTGACTTTGGATGAGTTTTTTATCTTCTTGTTCTCTCTACTTCCTCACCTGCGAACTTCACTCACGATCTGGCTTGGAAGAGATGTTGAAGAAAGGGTCTTTGTGGGTTGACATCTCGTCCATTCCAGTGCCTGTCGCCAAACGTGACTTCCTAGAAGAATGTGAGGATTTTATTAACTTTAAACACGCTGAGCGTCTACCCTGTGCCAGGGCACGAATTTTCCTTGTGAGTCCCGTCTACCATTTGCCATCTCTACTTCCAACTCGCAGAGGTAAACGCTTTGCCCGCGTGTCCAGTGGGTACACGAAGGCTCAGAGGTCTGGATCCCGGAGGTAGAATTCCGGATCCGGTGCCTTTCCCGTGAACGGCAGGCGCGCACTGCGCTTGGCCCTGCCCTTGCTGCTGTGGCCCAGAGCAGTGGCTAGAGCCTGCGTGCTGGGCTGGAGACCCCCCTGGGCACATGGTTTGGGGCAGCCTTTCTGTCTTTCCGAGCCTCGTTCCCATGCGGCTCAGGAAATCTACAAGTTTGCTCTAATACCGCACATTTGCAGAGAGTGGCGGCGCGGGACACTTGGTACCAAACTTCGTAGCAGCGAGTGCTTCCCATGGGCTGTTGCCGGCATTCCTCCCTGAGCCCCTTGAGAATTCTTTGCTCTCTTCTTCAGCGTCTTTTGGCATCTCCCCTGCCCCCACCACGCACTGACACTGCGGTGAGCTTTAAGGCATTTGGAATAAGGCCTTTGTGTGTGAAATTAAATGTCAACCTGCTTGAGCTGCCTCCAAATTTCCCTGGGAAACCTATGCTGGCATTTAATTTCTGATTAATAGTACACTCTGAAACTTCTGGAGCCCAATATGCTTTTGTTGAAAGCTTCCTCTTCTTTTTTTTTTTTTTTTTCCTTTTAGAAAGAATGTGGGAAGTTCACACTAGAGAACTTATTATGCAAGCTCGGTTCTGTTCAGCCTTGAAGACTCCGGGGATGCTGCCTGAAAGAGGGACATACTCTCACCTCTGAACTAGGCCGGGTCCACTGATGCAAGCAGGTGTCACTTGTAACCTTGTTCAAGACACCTCCGTCTACACACTGGCAAGGGCAGTGTGGTTTCCTTGGTTGAAGCTCTGGAAAGCGTTGAGACTGTTCCAAGTCTTTCGGTGTTTGTCCTCTCATCGATATGCTGGGAGAACGCCCGTGTTGCAAAACTTTTGGTTTCTGACTGATGGTCGATTCAGAGCGGAGGATGCCTGTGATCTCAGAGAGTTAATGGTCTTTCAAAACCTAATTTCAGGGGAAAGATCTAAGGAGAATTAATAGTAAGAAAAATGTATAAGGGATCACATTAATCAGTTTGCAATCACTCAAACTTCAAAAAAATTTTCCTTTGAAAACAACTAATTTGCACAGCCTTTCAGCCTGTAATGACTCACTATAAATTACCAGCAGAAGTTTTGTGTCAGAAGTCATATGCTTTAAAGATAAGCTTTAAATTTTAACCTCTGTTTAGCTGGCTTTAGTGCGTGGAGACTGACTGGATCTGCCATGAACCCCGACTCCGACTCTTGGAAGAAATTGTTTCAACCTGGGGTTTCCCACGTGACTTGCTTTAGGGAAACTTGGATACTTCTCATCCAACTGAAGGGTCGTGAAGATCATCTACCTGCACCTTGTCCCAGCTCAGCCTGAGCTGCAAGCAGACCTGTCACAGGGGCACTGAGCAAAGAGGTGTGGTCCGGCTAGGAGTTAGAAGTGCCGCATGACCTTGGGCCATGGACGCCAAGATGCAGGAGCTATTGAGAGCATTCGGGGTATGCCTTCGGTCTGCTGTCAGAACTGGGTTTGGGGAAGGGGTTTTAATATACAGACCATTTGCTCTCATTTAATTCTTCTGTTTACATAAAAGTTACATAAAGGACTCTTAAAAGTCTATTGGAGAAATTTGGCTTCCCCTAAATGATACAAGAATCTTAGCAGGATCGTCACTCTGCGGCTTAAAGAGCTGACCCAATTAAATTACAGCTTCATTAAACAACAATGACAACAGCCTCAACAACAGTCAGCCAGCACAAGTCTTTGGTGGCGTATTTAATCTTTGCAAAGTAGGGAAAATGCCTGCAAGTCATGACATACAAAGGCATGGCCTGGTTGACCACAGTTAACTCTACCAGTTTGGAGCAAGTGGGAAAAGTGTGGATCTTGTGTTGCTGGAATGTGCTCTGCTGCAGGCCCTTCTGAGGGGACCTCTGGTCTCTGGGAACAAAGAACAGCAGCTGCTCCCATCTCTCCCTCCCCTTCTCCTTTCACTCGTCCTTTTCTTCCTCCCTTTCTTTCTTCACGTAATTTATTGCAGATACATTAACAAAACACTTCATATGAGAGCAACTCACATGTATAGTGTGTCTCCTGTGGCTGTCAAGTTGGAATCGGTTATCAAAGAAAAGGTACATACATGCCCTTCCTTGCGTGGTTCACTCTACTTAACTCACCTGCTCAGTCCCGGGCAGGTGGCGGCACCCCTGTCTCAGCTGGCTAGAGTCTGGGGAAAGAGCCTGTGGTTGTTGAAAACCATAGTCTGTTGAGGATAAACTCTGCACAGTGTTATGGATTTGTACCTTTTCTTCTTGGTTTACAGTTGAGAAAAATGAGGTCCAGGGTTGTTGCTAAGTGGTTTCATCAGATCACTAGTGAGCATGGAGGAAGCAGTGAAGCCAGGATGGGAGCCTCTGTTTCCTGCTCCCTTGCTGATTACTGTCCTCAGCTGCGAATGCTGATGCCATGCAGAGTAGAGCTCCCTGCAAAACGCTCTCCTTGCTGCATTTCCTTACAGCTCAGATTTCTACAGATTCAAGATGTTCTTTGAAAAGAGAACTTTCTTGAAGTCAGCAAGTATTCCAGTAATGCCCAAAGCAAACAACCTTTCTTTTTTTTTTTAAATTTTGGCTTCCGCTTACTTCTGACTCATGTCCCTTGATAGCTGAATTCTTCTTTACCAAGAACTTTAATGATTTTCATCACTGGTTCTTCCACTGTTCCTTGGCCTGATTTGTTCTGTTTTCTTAGCTGCTTGGCCACAGCAGGCAGCCTGGGAGCTGGGGGCCGGCTCCTCTCTTCACTCTCCTCTGAGCCAGAGCTGAGGGAGGCCCAGGGACCTCATGACTTGAGACCATTTTCTTGGATGTTAACCTTCTGTAGAACTTGTAGCAATTTAGAATTTCTGAGTAAGTAATTCAAAACGATCTTCCCTCTGTGACGTTCAAGAGCTGGTCTTGGCGGCGAGAGCTGCACTGCCAGCGTGGCAGCTTTGGGGAGACGTGGCTCTAGACAGGGAGGCTTGTCCCGGGGGTCTTCTGCCTCCCATGTAGAAGAAACTAGGGGAGGGGGAGGAGAGGGGTAATAAAAACACGCAGAACTTTTATACATGCAGTTAATGTTCTGAGCTTCTCCCATGATCAACACAGAAGCCCTCGCATGTGCCTATGTGGGACAGCTAATAATTAGCGTGGCAGAGGCGCTGAGCACGCAGAGTGGACCACGCCAGGAGACAGTGCTGTTGAGAAGGGTCCTACCCCCAATTTACCCCTTTGGTTTTGAATCATGGGAAGGTCCAAGAGGTTCCAGAAGAGGGGCTACAGCCTGGGACAGTGGCTATAGAGTAACCAGAAAGGACACAGAGCCATACATCTCTTAACGACGGAGATACATTCTGAGAACTCGCCATAAGGTGATTTCACCCTTGCGTGCACGTCCTAGAGTGCTCGCACTCGAGCCCAGATGGCGCGGCCTCCTACACGCCGGGGCATATGGTCCGGCCCGTTGCTCCGAGGCTACAAGCCCGGACAGCAGGTGACTGTGCCGAACACTGTAGGCGGCTGTAGCTCAGTGGTAAGTATTTGTGCATCTAAACATCTCTAAATGTAGAAAAGGAACAGTAAAAATACAGTATAAAAGATAAAATAAATAAATGGCACTTCTCTCCAGGGCACTCACCGAGAGCGGGGCGCGCGGGACCAGAAGCTGCTCTGGGAGAGTGGGCGGGTGAGCGGTGAGTGGGAGGGAGGCCCGGGGCACTGCTGTACGCTAGCCTAGACTCTACGCACGGTACACTCAGGCCATGCTAAATCGATGAAAAATTTCTTTCTTTAGTAATAAATTAAACCTTCACTTACTGTAACTCTTTCGCTTTATAGACTTTTTAATTTTTTAACTTTTTGAGTCTTTTGTGATAATGCTTAGCGTAAAACGCAAACACATTGTACAGCTGTGTGTAAAAAAACAAATATATTTTCCTTCATTATATTCTTATTCTTTAAGCTTTTTTCTATTTTAAAAATTTCTGATTCGTTTTTCTTTTAGGTTTTAAGCTTTTTAGTTAAACATGAAGACACGAACTACACACACCTTCGCCTCAGCCTACACAGGGTCGGGATTGCTAATATTGCTGTCTCCCACCTCCACGTCTTGTCCCACAGGAAGGTCTTCAGGGACAATAACATGCATGGAGCTGCCATCTCCTATGACAGCGATGTCTTCTTCTGGAATATCCCCTGAGGGTCCTGCCTGAAGCTGTTTTACAGTTAACATTTTTTTTTTTTTTTAGGAGTAGAAAAAGTACACTCTAAAATGATAAAAAATGCCTGAAGATGCAAATGCTTTAAAAAAAAAGTAAGAGAGACAATAATATTTTTGTAAAATTTTTTTTTAAATTAAAAAAAATAAAATGATAAAAAAATATAGCTCAGTCAATATATAAGCCAGTAATATAGTCATTTTTATTATCAAGTATTATGCACCGTATGCAATTGTACGTCGTATAGTTCCACAAACCCGGCAGCGCGGTGTGCTTGTGCACACTAGCGTCACCACCAGCACGCGAGTAATGCCTGGCGCTATGACGCCACAGCCACTATGTCACTAGACAGCAGAACATTTTTCAGCCCCATTATAACCTACGGGACCACCATGGTGGTCTGTTGTTGACCTAAACGTTATTATGTGGCTCGGGACTGTTCATTTTTAACAGTCAGTTCGGTCGTGTTCACTGGGGTGCTGGGACCAGCTCCTACTGGCTCTTGAGAGCGATTATTAAATTTTCAGGAATTTGGCTAGCTGGCTATTAAATACAGCAGATATTAAACGGCTGTCTTCCTAAGGCTTTTTCCTTCATCGACGCCTCGGCCATCAGATTTCACTGAATCTTCTAACTCCCTGACGACTCTGTCTCCACCCGTAACTTTCATCCTTACGGCTGGGCTTTCTTCACGCTTCTGTTCGTGGCCTTTGGCTCTATCGCAGCCGACTCCCCTGAGCTCCAGAGTCCTGTGGAAAAGTCCCTGGCAGACGGTACAGCTTCCCATCTCCAATATTTAATCTATTCTATCTCTCCCTTCCAAAAGTATAACCTTTGCTTTTGATTTGCTTCTAATTATTAATGGAAGATAACATTTTCCTAGTCACTCAGTTATAAAAGGCTTGAGTCATCTGAAACTCCTCGTCACATAGTTTTTCTCTTATGTCCCTTATGGATTCTAGGCTTTCAGGGAAGGTCACTATTACTTGCACCCTTGACACCTATATAATGCTTTGCTTAAAAATATTTAATATATTTTGTTTAAGGTGTAGAATTCATTCTTAAAGTGACGATATTTTAAGATGTCTTATGACGTGGGGCAAGCTAGCATCCTTCCTGCTTATTTCAATAAGCAAGGTGTTGTTAGAAGAGAGAGTTCTCAACTGGAGCCTAAATTGGGATTCAAATATGAACAGCAGCCACTAGAAGGTGATTTGAAAGGTGGGGGCTGTTAGTTTGCCCAGTGGAGACAGAAAGAGTATTTGTGTGGGGCAGGTGCGGAGAGACCGCCTCTGAATGCCTCCTCCTGAAACCGGCTCCCAATGACCTTTGATGATTTTCCTGCTTATATCAAAGTCCACGGGAGGGCAGGAAATGAGGAGCATTTACCCAGAGCCGGTGCCAGAAGTCAGAGTCACGACTGTACCTTGGAGAATTTTCCACGGCATCGTTCAGTCCCCAGGGCTGAGCATCCTGTGGAGATGCAGGAATCCACGAGACCGTTTTAGAAGAGATGGGATTTTTCCTGTATCCTGCCCCCTTTTCTTTCTCACCTGGTTGTCAGGTGTCCATGTTTATCTGAATTTGTTTTTTAAACCTTTTTAATTGACAAGTAATAATTGTATACGTTTATAGGGTAAACATCACACTAAGTGATGTTTTGGATTCAATCAAGCTAAGTCACATGCTCACCACCTCACCTGCTTACCATTTTTTTGAGCTGAGAACATTTAAAACCTATTCTTTTAGCCATTTTAAAATATACAATATGTTATTGTTGACTACGGTAACCATGTTGTGTGATAAGTCAGTAAAACTTAACTTTTCCTGTTTAACTGGAACTTTGTGCTCTATGTTTTGAAGATGAGGTTATGTTGATATTATGAATTTATGAGTTTATTAAAAAAATAGAAGCACAATATGGTGGCTGTCTGAATGAGTGAACATGAATAGAGGAGAAAGAAGAAAACTATGAGATTTCATTCGCAAATGCAGAAAAATGCACTTTCTGGAAAGATGAAAACAAACTCCAGCTTCAAAGTATTTCAGATGGGGCTTTTGTAGAATGTGAGTTTAGCATCTGTGCGGCCTGCATTGCAGTGAGCTTTGGGTAATTGAACACATCTTCAAAAAAATGTCCATTTATGTCTTTAATATGATCATACTAGAATTTTACCACATGGCTGGATATTTGCAATTTCAATTATACCCACCATTTACCAATTGAGCAGTTCCTATTTGCTGGGCACCCTTCTGTTATTAATAGAATCTATAATTCGTACAATATTTTATGTAATTTTACTCTGTCCTTCCAAGAACCTCATGACTTGTGTTGTCATCTTGATTTACAGCTGAGCTCTTAGAGCCTGAGAACAAGTAAGCCACTAAGACCTTGGCCATGGGGTCACTCAGGGGATGGCTGGGGTCTTGAGCACACGGCCAGCTGGTGTGAGGCCCCTGCTCTTAGCCAGGTCTTCTATGGCGTCCGACTCCCAGCTGTGCTGTGGAGTCTTTCTCAAAGGCTTTGCCTTAACACACTCAGTGGGCTCTGAGTCAAACAGGTTGGAACTCTGCTAGGAACAGGGCCAGCAAGTATTTTCTGTCTGTGTTCTTAGGAACTTACCAACTATTTTTTTTTTCAAACATTCAAGTTTTCATACATTCCACAAAATAAATTGGAAGTTGTGATTTCTATTTAAAACATCCTCAAAAACTGGCAATGGCCATTTTGAAAGAGGCATTTAGGGTCTGGGGTTTTGTCTGGAGAATGAGACACTAAACACCCATGCATGCCCTCAACAAGCTTGTATTGGAAGCTGGGTTTGTGGTCCACAAAAGCTCCCTCTTCGATTCCAAAACCACACGCATCTCTTTGCGTAACACATCCCATTCGTCAATTTTTGACATCCTGGAGGAAGTTGAGCTGGCTTCTATCTTTTATGTCTTGCTTTCCGGCCTGGGGAGGGGGGAGCTGTGCAGCTGCTCACATGATAAAGGGCCCACAGCAGGCACCTGGGAGGGAGAGCAGGCACCAGGTGGACCAGGCTGGCCCAGCAACCTGGACCACCCGACTGCCTGTTTAGAGCTGGGATAAAACAACCCGAACCGCTCCCATGAGTTCAATTGTATCTGGCAGCCCTGGATTGAGTAGCTTTCACCACTTCAGTCATTGCTCTGAACACAGAATGGTCACTGGGCAGCTCAGGCCTTCCTCCCCAGCCAGTTTCTCCCTCCTCTGTGGGCTTAACCAGGGGTGGAGGAGGGGGACACCACCTACAGCCCTGGGCAGAGCCTTGTTTAGAGGTGTAAAGACAGACACTAATTAAAAATAAGAGGCTTAATTCTCCCTGTTGAAGATAAGGGAAGAGATTTCCCTCCCTTCCTTTTCCTTAGCTTATTTATGTTAGAAAACAGGCAATTCTAAGTACTTTCTCCTCTCTTTGAAATGTATATAAATCCCTTTGAAGACTAGATAGGGCTTTTGTCAGCTTTATGGCCTAGGAATGTCTTCTCTCTTTGCAGTGTAAACATCAAGGGAGATAGTGCCCCTCTCCCAGTTTCTGGCCAGCCTGGGAGCCTAACTTCAGAGGCATTTGGCTCCAAGCTGCAAAACTACCTCCTGTCATAGCTGTATGTCAGGTTTGTTTCTCCTCTGCATAAAACCAATTAGCCAGCACAGATGGTCACCCCACTCACCAGGTGAAGTTAGCGTGAGCTGCGCGTGACACGTGATGCTGTTTAAACTGGATCACACGCACGGAATGGGCGGTGTCTGCCTGGCCGCACCAAAGGGTGAGATTCCGTTCTGCGTTTGCGGTCTCTTAGGGGTTGCCTGCGAAGCAAGTCACTCTCTGGTTCAACGCGCACTCAGTAATGACAGTGTTTTCTTTCTTCACTACATTGGGATCGAGGATTTCTGGGTTGGGAAAGGATTTTGTTTTTGATTATATTTTCCCGACAAGGGGTGGGGTGGGGAGAGTGAGGGGAGGCCCGGGTGCTACCGGCAGAGAGCGGCTCCTGCGGGGTCTAGAAGGCCCTTGCTCTGTGATCTCTGAGCCCCCTTCTCCCAGCCTGCTCTAGCGTCAGCCCACCCCTACTTCCCCCTCCTGCACCACGCCGGGTGGGGTGTGCTGGCAGCCCCACCCCCTACCCACTCCAGGAGCCTCCTGTCCGGGACAATCTTTGGGAAAGAAGGTCTTGGCCTACAACTCCACATCTCCTAGGAGGGGTCCTCTCCCGGAGGTTTCTTTGGTTAGCTCCCCCACTTCCCAAGCTCCCGGGGCACAAAGGTAACTTTTTGGGCTGAATTTTGCCCCCCACTCCCAACCCTCCACCAAATTCATATGAAGTCCTCACTCCCTTAACCTCAGAGTGTGACTGTATTTGGAGACAGGTGACTAAGGTAAACTGAGGCCATGAGAGGGGGTCCTAATCCAGGGGACTGGTGTCCTTATCAGAAGAGGAGATTGGACACAGCCACACACAGAGGGACGGTCACGTGAGGATGCGGGGAGAGGATGGACGTCTACGGCCAAGGACAGAGGCCCTGGGAGAAACCAGCCCGCCAGCCCCTTGATCTCAGATTTCCAGCCGCTGGCACGGTGGGAAAACACACTTTTACTGTTAAGCCTCCAGGGGTAGAGCCCTTTGTCAGGGCAGCAGGTGCAGACCGACGCAGCGATCCAGGGCTTCTCTGAGCAATGTTCTCTGGCTGTCTTATTATTTTACTTACGGGCACAGATATTTAGTCATAGGAGCCCTCAGAACCTCCAGTTTAAATAACACAAAAATATTGTCGTGGTCATTTATTTTACATGTGTTTGCCTAAAAATCTTCTGTTCTTCTTCTTCTTCTTCTTCTTCTCCTTCTTTTTTTAGCAGAGGCAGGTCCACGAATGTTTGACAAACACACAAAAGTCTTCCTGCATCCTGTCCCATAACTGGCCCACAGAAGCACAGGGCGTGGCTGTATGAGTGACCTGATGAAATGGGTCAGATTTCCAATACCCCTTTGCTTGTCGAGCGTATCTTTTGAAACGGGACTGTCTTCCATCAGAACTGATGCTGAGTTTATTCGACCCTGCTACTGCCTGTGATTCTTCTGGGCCAGAAACTAAGGTGTGGAAGTTACTTCCCATTTTCTTTTTACCTGGAGTTTCTGTTGGCCATTGTCGTGTTGACTTGGGGGATGATTCCAGCCACCTGGTTAAAATAGCGGCATTCCCGTGTGGATGGGGACATTGCCTTACTTGGGCAGGAGAGCGAAGGTCCGGCCGTACCAGGTCGAAATACTTTTGTGGGTAAAGTTTGATTTGTGACTCACAGATGAGTTCACTCTAGGCAGGAATAGCGCGTTTGATTAAACTTCCATTTGTGGGAGTCATTAGACGCCTGCCGCGCACGCTTGATTGCTTGTGTGCTTAAAGCTTGCATCTCATCACGATGCGTGGCGCCAGGACTTCTAAGTGGAAGGTAGCCTGTTGCTTCTGCCATGTAGCTTGAGTTTGTCGAACTGTCCTATTTTATGATGCTCTGAGACAACGGGGAACACGATTGGCTGTGGAACAGCAGCAACGATAACAATGGCATTAGAAACCAAGGCGATTATCCAATCATCATTCGTAGAGCCAGCAGGAGCGAAGGTGGCTATATAATTCGTAATATTCGAATGGTATTTTATTAATTAGCATTTCCCCCCACTCCCTCCACCTGCTTGGTTGGGATGATGATTCCTGAGTTCTTAATGAACGTGAACACAGACAACAAAGGACTGCCTCGATATCTCCGTTACCATGCCAACTATCTTATATTCATTTTCTGATGACATTCTTGATTGATGCCTTGGGGAGCTTTGGTTACCACACAAGCTTAAGACAGTCTTTTTTTTTTTTTTCTTCCTATCTTGACAGCATCATTTTTCTTCTCTCCAAGGGAAATACAAATGCATCTTCGTGGTGGTATTATTTCAATCTGAGCTTGTAACTTTTATTATTAAACATTTATCAAAATTAAATAAATAATGTCATTAATTATTGCACTGATAAAGATTTCTTTCCTGCCATCCCGACTCCCGCTCCAGGGAGCAATCGGAGCTGCGATTGTGCGTGTGATCCACTAGAGGGAGCGACTGAAGAGAGCATTTGCATTCGGCTTCATAAATGATTGAAGAAATAAATAACGGGGCTCTTGATGGGCCTGGAGGATAAATAATGACTGTTTGCCTTTCCTGACAACTTTCTTAGGGATGAAATATCAGCCTGACAGCCTCCTATCTGCCCAGCACAAAATCAATTACCTTTCCAGTTAAACACATCAGGAGGGGAGAGACTGGATTCGAATTGGGGCATGAGTTTATTTCATTTTGTTTTTCATTTTAGCCTAGTTCCTACTTTCCTGGGGGTCAAGAAATGAAAGTTAAGAATGACAATGAAAGAACAAATTCCCAAAAACCATTTTCTAGTCTATTCATTCTCGTGTTCGAGAGCAACCTTCCCCGGGAGGTCTCTGTCCTATTTGGTTTTAGACTTAAGATTGTGAAAAATTTTCATGCTGGATGTTGTCTCCCTGGTAATGGACCGTCAAGCAGCGTGGGCACATTTGGGATGCTCGATACATATTCAGAGGGTAGCGTTGTTCTCCCGTTAAGTAAGTGTCTTTAGGTGTGAAATGATCGGGCCACCCAGCCCATGGCATCCAACTGTCGGAAGACAAAGCATAAAAATCTCTGCAGGAGCCCAGCGGGACAAACACAGTGTGAAATTTACCCACGGGACCACTCTCCTGCCCCAGCTCTTACCTACCAAGTGTAACAATTTGTCTTGGATTATTTCTGTTCAGAGCTTGTCTGATGTAAGCTTAGAATCAGGAATCTAGCCAAGCGTTATTGGCTGGAATAGATTTGATTGTGAACTTTCTCGATGCTTTTATGTTGCATTGTATTGATTGCATTGTAGTGACCCCTTTGGAGAGCAACTGGGCAAATATAACATCGTTCCAAATGCGTATATCCTTTGATCCAGCAATTCCAGGACTAGGAATTTAATCTGGACACATGCTTGCACAGATAGTCAAAGGTGTATGTGTAAAGATTTTTTTTATTGCAGTATTGTTTGTAAGAAAAAAAAACCCTAGAAACAACCTATTTATGCACCAGGATGGGACTGGTTATATGAATGAGAGTGTATCTATACAATGGAGCACAGGGCAATTATTCAAATGGATTCATTCTGTTTATTTATATTTACTGACGTATTGTCCATATACTGATATATCGCAAATAATGTTCAAGAAATATTAAGTGATAAAAATTACAGACTAGTATTTATGATATGGTGCCATTTGCATAAAAAGCAAGGATCTATTAATTATATACGTGTGTGTGTGTGTGTACTTGGACAGCATAGAAAAATTTGAAAAAACACACAAAAAATAGTAACTTGTCTTCAAGAAATGGGGCCAAGGAGAAAGGGGAAAATATAATTTTCCTCTTCATTTTGTGTTGTTTTCCTCTTTATTTCCTATCGTTTTCCTCTTCCTTTTGTATTGTTTTCCTCTTTATTTCCTATCGTTTTCCTCTTCATTTTGTATTTCGTTTGACACTTTAAAATCCTGTAAATACATTGTTTCTAGAACAAAATGGGTTCGCTCATGGGGTTTACTGCCTGGGACGGACCTGGCGTGGAAGCGCCAGAAGCTGAGTTGACGCTGTTTTGTAGGGAGGGCAGAGCGGGCTCTTTGTCCCCTCTCCTCTGGGCAGGCAGGTGTCCGTGCACCCACCTGTCCCTCGGCTCGCACTGGAGGCCTTGGCCAGCGCGAGGCGACAGCTGCGGCTGGCCATGGGACGGAAGGCTAATGGGCGCGGAAGGCGGTTTCCACAGCGCTCCGAGGCTCTCTCCTTGGAACGGGCGGAAAGAGCAGACGTGATGGATGCTTCGCCCGACGCCTTCCCAGGAGGATGTGTCGCTGACTGCACGGCTCGCCGTGCCACCGCCCGGCTGCAATATGGCGTGGGGGGTGCAGGATTTGCGACTCTTTCAAGGTTACGGGGACTGTCACCGAAGACGTGTGACGCTCTGAGCTGTCCCTTCAACACCCGTGCCTCCCCTTTGTGCCGCTTTCTCTACTCTCAACACTGAGTCAGACTCCGGAAAGTTGTGGTTTTGGAAACCCACAGATCTTGACGCGGGGAAGGCACACTCCCGGCCTGCACGACTCTCCTAATGAGACCATTAGCTACATAATGACCACATTCAGGAAGGAGGGAGGGCTGCGCAGCGCGCTCAGCGTTCTAAGGAGGCTGCAATTGCTGCAATCATTTCTTAGGATTATGTCTGTCCTAATTTTCCCCAAATCTGCAGCACAGATGTGGCACCTGTCCAGGGCGTCTCTGGCTTAAGGGATCTGTGCCCTGTGAGCAATTTGCACCCAGCAGGCTCGAGACGGTGCCTCTGCAGTGGGCGTGTCAGCTGGCGGGCTGTGCTTCCCTGCACGGGTTGTGGGGGGCTCACTCCTACTTACCACGGTCAAATAAAGTCGAGCTACCTGTCTTTACATAATTTATGTTCACTTCCCCTGCCCTGCTGAGACTCGGTTAAGGCGAGTCATGTCAGCCGGCATGCTGGCACCCGGGTGTCCCGAGCTGAGCGAGGGGGAAGGTTGCCCAGGGGCCGGGGCGGGCCTGTCTCCAGGCGTCCGGGACATTTGGCGATGCCTGGATTTAAGGATCCGTAGAGAATGTGCCAGAGCGAGACCTAGCATCGCTTGTAGAGTGTCAGGGCAGGGCTGGCTTTGAGTTCAGTGACCACAGGCTCCCTTAACAAATACCGGGATTTTATGGCAAGGAGTCTATTTCCAATGTTAGTTTAGCAGTTTCCTGAAGCAGAAGTTGGTTTAATAAAACAAACTTACACATCAGCCTTTGCTGGACGCCCGCTGTCTATAACTGTCACCACTGGGCTGTGGTCGTGACCCTCACATGACAGTCCTTGAACAGCTGTGAGAGTCATGGACACCACTCATAATCCTCCAGCTCTCTGCCCTTATGCGCCTGTGCATTCTTGACGTTCCCTGTGCGTTCTTCTGCGGCAAACTGTCCATTCTCCCTTCACAGAGAGCACTTTCTTGTGCACTCCCTGCAGCCTGGTCCTTCTTGGGAAATGCCTGGAGGTGCAGGACTTTGCTCCCTGCACCAGCTTCCTCTCCTTTTCTCAGCTTATGGGCCGCCTTGGGGGCCTTGCATTCTCTCCTGGTATGCTTTCCCCTGCTTGTCTCTCACAGGGGCGGGCGGCCAAATACTCTGGGTCTAACGTTTTGCAAGTGGGTTGCATTTCATGGAGGTTACAGCGTGAAGTCCAGGAATAAGAAGAAAACACCTCCCAGGCTCCCCGCATCACGTGGAAGCCCCCTTACCCTGACTCTCAGAGAGACTCGAGGCAATCAAGTCACTCCAGCAGGGTCCCTTTGCTGACCTCGCCAGGGACATGCGCTATGTCTCTTCTTGCTGTTTTGTGGTTGGTGTTATTTCTGGAACTTGCTGAAACACTTAAGCATCGTGCCAACTCTTTCGGTAAACATTCAGGTAAACGCAGTGACCTCTAAGTCATGTTTCCAGGTATGGCAAAGAAACATACAAGACACATGGTTAAATCTGAATTTCAGATAAACAACGAATAACTTCTTTTCCCCTGAATTCATCTTTATCTGTCAGTCCTACCTCTGAGGCCATCCTCATGCACAGCCTGTCTTCCTATGAGACACTGTCTCTAAAGAATGTCTTGACAGTGTAAGGTTCCTTTTCCTCTCATCTCCGTCCTCCATCAGTTTAACAAACCGTCATAATTTTTCTCAATAGCCTCCCTAGGACGAGCCATCTCTATTCTTCATCTTGAATTATGGAGCAAGGAAAGCTCTGCCTTGTAGAAAAGTCTTACGACGTGCGCATATTATTACCCACTTTATGTCTCTGACTGCATTTTGCATTTTCCTGAAATATGTGCAATGAATAACCAGGGCAAATGAGAAGGGCACATAGGTCTATATTTTCAAACCACCCCCAAAGAAGTTAAGAACAACATTCTCTGCTTTCCCCTATTTTGAAATAATCACGATATTCTCTTTGCTTTTGCAGCTTACTTGCAATAATAGACGTCTTTGGTGATTAATTAAACTGATTCAGTTCCACTTCAGCGTTTAAATAATAACAGCTGTTGTTTATCACTTCACATCCTAAAAGCAATAGAAGCCCTTGCTTAAATTGCCTTGCGTGCCCAGACACCCCGAAGTGTAAGACGCTTGTCAACGGCAGAGGGGCACGGTCATTTTCCTGGCAAATGGAACGTTTTCCTGCAATAGTGATAGATCATCGTCCTTAACAAAGAACCTCAACTCACTTAGAAGGGCTTGGGAAATCAGACCTCCCCACCTCACAGTGGTGACTCTTTATAGTGGAAACAGGAGAAAACAGGAATGCAAAGAGAAATGGGATTGGAGCTCTGAGGCTCCGTGGCTGTCGTATGAATTGTAGATCACATCCTGACGCTGGTGCACCAAGGCGCTCCACTCTGAAGATAAAGAAAGAGTATCCGATGCCTCAGTGTCATGTTGCCCACACATACTTCTTCACCTACTTGGGTGTGTTTTCCTTTCTTCCCTCTTTCCCTCTTTTATGTGTAGCGTTTTACATGTAGGAGGTCCTGGCTACCTCCTAGTTTTGTTTTCATACACCTCAGATTATAAAAACACTGATTAAAAGAGTCACTTGAAGGTGAGGAGAGACCAGTTTACTGATCTTCAAGCGTTCTCATCAGGTTTTTAAAAAAGTGGTGTTGGGAAAACTGGATATCCACATGCAAAAGAATGAAATTGGACCCTTGTCTTACACCGTAAGAACTCAAAATGTATTAAAAACTTGAAACCCGAAACGGTACAACTCCTAGGAGAAAACACAGGAGAGAAACTTCATAATATTGGTCTTGGCAGTCACTTCTTGGCTATGACGCCCAAAGCATAGGCAACGAAGGCAAAAATAGACATAGGAGACCAGAGCAACCTAAAAACCTGCACAGCAGAGGAAACAGTGAACAGAGTGAAGGGCGACCTATGGAATGAGAGAAAGTACTTGCAAAATATTATTGTCTATAATAATAAGGGGTTAATATTCAACAACTCAATGGCAAAAAACCCAAATAACCTGATTGAAAAATGGGCCAAGGACTGGAAGAGACATTTATCTCAAGAAAGCATACGCATGGCCAACAGGCATTTGAAAAGGTGTGTAATGTCACTAATCCTCAGGGAAATGCAAATCAAAACCACAATGAGATATCCCTTTATACCTGTTAGAATGGCTATTATCAAAAAAAAAACCAAAAGATGAGCATAGGCAAGGATGTGGAGGAATTGTAACTCTTTTTATATACTGTTGAGGGGAACGTAAAATGGTACAGCCGCTGTGGGAGACACTATGGAGTTTACCCCCAAATTAAAAATAGAACTACCTTATGCTCCAGCAATCCCTCTTTTGGATATGCAACCTAGAGAATTGAAATCAGAATCTGGAAGAGCTGCCTGCACTGCCCATTGCTGCGGTATTCACAATCTCCAAGATATGGAAACAACCTGTGTCCATTGAGAAATGAACGGATAAAGAAAATGTGGTATTGTAGACACAATGGAATATTATTTAGCCTTAAAAATCTTGCCATATTTGGCAACATGGATGAGCATTGAGGACATCATGCTCAGTGAGGTTAGCCAGTCCCAGGACAGTTACCGCGTGGTTTCACTTACATTAGGTATCTACACAGACTCACAGAAACAGAGAGAAAAATGGTGGTTGTCAGGGGCTGGGAGGATGGAGACATGGGGGTTGCTATTCAATGGGTATAAAGTTTGAGTTATGCAGGATAAATAAGCTCTAGAAATCTGCTGTGCAACATCATACCTGAAGTTGACAATAAGGTATTTTGTACTTAAATCTTTGTTAAGTGGGCAGATCTCACTTTTTTCTTAATAATAACGATGATGATGATGATGATGATGCCACCTCTTGGGCCTGGCTTCCAGCGTTCAGAGGAGGCTTTAGGCAGCGACACTTGGAATCACTGGACGTGGGTCCTTAATGCGAGGTGTTCCAGGGTTTACCCGTCCACTGGGCACATATAAGCACAATAACGCAATTTACTGGCTCTCTTCTCCTGCTCGTTAGAACCTTAGGAACTTGGCCCTTGAAAATTCTTTTCCTACTCCTCTCACCTTGCTCACAATAGAAGTATTTCAGCCTCAGACTCAGTTGCATCCATGTGGTGCAGCCTCAGGACCGCTGACTCAGGCTCACAGTTGATAAGAGCCTGATGTTTCAAATCCTATTACCCTAATTAATTTATAATGAAGATTATAACTACCGTAGGGACAGGAAAATGACATTCTCTCTAGCACACGCTCCTCCTGAAGTTGAGTCACGGGGAAGCCCAGCTACATTTGGATGATTGCTGGGTCCAGCGTTCTGGTGCGTCGGGATGTTCCGTGCTGCCTGACGCCCCGGCCAGGGCAGGGCTGGGAGGTGCCAGCCGGGGTTCCTTTGGCTTCCCTTTCCGAAGCTGCCTGGTGTCTGCGTTGGATACTGCGTGCGCCTCCCAGCTCGCACTCCTTTCACATCTCTGCAAACTTCTCCACGTGGTGCAGCCTGCCTGCCTGTCATGTGGTTTGCAGAATACATCTGTCTTCCCGATCCGGGATGCACCCACAAACCCTGCAGTGGGAGGGCCCGCACCTCCCGGAGCACAGCTCACAAATGGGATCCGGCCTGGGGGGTCGACGCTCTCCTTTTCTGGACCATTCTGAGGCACCTTCTACATCATTCTCTGGAGCGTCCTAGCAGGGTTGAACCCATGCGATCCGCCCTGTTAATCAGCTCAAACGCCTCTCTGGGCGTCGTTCGCCTCCTTTCTCTGCATTGCTCTTCCTGTCCTCACCTCTGTTTCTCAGATCACAGGTCTCCAAAAGGTCCCCACACCGAAGTTTGTCTCTCTGTTTGCTTTCTGGAAAAGATGAGGGGAAAGCAGCCCTCGGATGGTGTTCTAGAGCCAATCGCTCCCCGGGATGACCCAGAGGAGGCCTGGTTGCTGTGGAGAGTGGAACCCTCGCTACGCGGGGGTGTCCCAGAGATCAGGACCCCCACGGGTGCTGGCTCTCGAGAGGCGCGGGTGCACCGCGAGGTTTTGGCCATGCTGTGTCAGACCCTTGAACAGCGGGGGAGGGATGGTAACTAGAGACTGTGCAAATGCCTGGCTTTTGTTAACGGCTCTGGAGAAGCCTGGTGGGAAAAACGACAGGCTCAGGTTAGATCCTCATCAATTGCAAGTTCACTGTGAACACCAGGGGGCTTCCAAGGCAGCGCTGCCAACATGAGCCCTCATCTCTGGTTTCACATTAGAATCACATAAACTGAGGTCCCAGTGATATCCCGGACCAATTAATTCATGACGTCTAGAAGTGGGACCCGAGCAGCAGCTCTTTAGTGCTGCTCATGTGACTTCAATCTTGAGATGACATTGAGAACCCCTGGGGACCGTCGTCACGTGGGCTGCACGGCAGACTCTGCCGGAAACCGACTCGGGGTTTAGTGACGGGGATGGCATAGCTACAGAGGAGACAGCCTCATTCCAGTGCCAGCGTTAGCAGCCTGACAGGAGAGAAAACTGTTCTCTGAGACCTGGGATTGGGACATTTGAATAGGTGACAATCTTAAAGTCCCAGTCTCCTAAACCCCCCTGGTCCCACAGAAACAGCCGCCTCTGGCGCATGGAAGGATAGCGTCCTGCATTCACCTGGAGACCCTGCGAAGGCATCATTCGGGGCAGGTGTGCATGAGGGACGGGCTTGCCCTCCTCACAATTGGCGCTGCCTCCCACGTTGCCGCAGCCCAAGGTCCAAGGTCAGGACGCAGGAGTGGACAGATTCGTTTCTGCACCAGGAAGACGTAGTGTCACCATCCAAAGCGTTGAACAGCCTGGCTGTGCCCTCAAGAACCAGAGGAACACGCCTGGGAGGGAATCTCGAGGGTGATGCCCCATTTGGGGAAGAAAATAAGGCAGGGTGGGAGGGAATTTACGGACACGAGAACACTCTCCCTTGGGTTTTGATTCAGCGTCTTTGCAGGACACTGGGAACAGGTCCTAAGGTGCTGCTGGAATCACCCTTGAAGCCCAGACACAAGGATGCTCTTCAGCAAATGAGGCAGAGGCTCCCAAGCTGCATTGGCACAGAGTGCAGGGAGATCGGAAGGAAGGGTCAGGGTGGTGGAGACGTGGACAGCAGCAATTCTATCACCAGAGTGATACTCCTTGGGAAAGCCCAGAGGACACGTTCTTTGATAAAGCGAAGGAGGAAGCCTGGTGAGAGGGACAGCACTGGTGTCTTTAGAAGCCCTGGAGTACCACGAGTGACACAGTGCCACGGGGTGGGAGACGGAGCCCATGCAGGTCAGTGGCTGCCACATTGGTGAAGTTTCAGGTGCCAGCGGTTTGGAGCACGTCGTCTCACTACCTTTCGGGTAAATGGCGAGTTATTGCATTCCCCTTCCCAACTACTAACAAAGAGGCCTGTTGCCTGGGAAGGTTCTTTGGCATTTGGAAGCAGAGAGAGTGTTGCTTCAACCCATTTATCTGGTGACCCAAATGCTTCCAGTTCTGAAAGCTTCCCGGAGCAAAACAGAGCCGCGCAGCAGGCCCGGCTGCAGTGCAGGCTGCGCTGTTGATTTCAGAGTATGACTCAGCAAGTCTGGTAGTTCCAGAGACTTCTGTGGTGGAAAAGGGAGCCGGGTAGAAGTCTGGCAAGCCCCGAATACAAGAGTCAGTGGAGACCCAGAACCCCGGAGCGAGGCCCTGCCTCCTGCAGGCGAGACCTGCTCGCGGTTTGAAAAGCATCGCGCTGGGGGGGCCTGAGAGATGGCTGGAGGTATCCATGCAGATCCGCCCGACATGCCAGGTCCTAGGTGTTATTGGATCCCCCCAGGTGGGGGACCCATCAAACCTCCCACACAGACATGGTCCCCTGGAGATCACGCTGGATCACGCCGACAGGTCTAGAAGTCCTGTCAGGTATGACACGGCGCGGGGTGGGGGCACCTCCCTCAGCTGTCCTGTATTTCCCCCTCTCTGCTCCGGCTTCCTCTGACTGCAGCACTGGACGCTAGAGCGAAGCTGGAGTTGCTCTAATCCCCTGCAGTGGGTAGACCTGTGCCAATGGGGACCTGGAGACGGTGCACAAACGGTCCCTTCTTTTGGACGTGAGGCACGTTCTGCAGAGGGACCCAGCGAGTGAGCCCAGGTGTGCACTGTCCTGACCCGCTCGGACGTGCAGATTTCAATTCCTCTCACTCCTTTTCTGCCTCTTCCTTGCCGCATTCCTCTCTTCTTTCCTGAGGTCACCTCCGAGAACAAACGTCCTGAGTGCGAGCCCTGGTCTCAAGCTTCGCTTGTGTGGGAACAGCTGGAGCACCCAGACAAAGACATCAACCATCTTCCCTTGCATTCTCAGGCTTTCCTTAACAACTTCAATAAATTACAGTCTCGTTTGAGGTGCTGGGAGTCATTCTATTTTTGTTTTTGTCTCTCGTTGCATTTTCACGACATCCCTGTCACAGACCGATGTCCCCCACTCGAGTGTTGAAGTCCTAACCCCCGGCATGGCGGTGTTTGGAGATACCCACGGCCTTTCGGAAGGTAGCTGTGGTTCAGCGAGGTCACGGGTGTGGGGCCCCAGTCCTACAGGACTGACGTCTCTGTCCATGCTCGCGGAGGAAAAGCCACGTGCGGACGCAGCGAGCAGTGCTGCCCACGCGCCAGCGAGAGAACCCACATCTGCTCCCTTCCGCGCCAGGGCGTGTGCCTGTCCCCATCCTTCACGTTCCTTCCATCTGTCTCGCGCCTCAGGCAGCCAGAGGCATCGGTAAGGACTTTAACCCTGGCTGTTACTCATTTGCAGCTGCTATGCCTCTGCGATCCGAATATTTCTTGATCCTTTTTTTTTTTTTTTGAGACAGAGTCTCACTCTGTTGCCCAGGCTAGAGTGCTGTCGGCAGCCTCGCTCACAGCAACCTCAAACTCCTGGGCTCAAGCGATCCTCCTGCCTCAGCCTCCCGAGTAGCTGGGACTACAGGCATGCACCACCATGCCCGGCTAATTTTTTCTATATATTTTTAGTTGGCCAAGTAATTTCTTTCTATTTTTAGTAGAGACGGGGTCTCGCTCTTGCTCAGGCTGGTTTTGAACTCCTGACCTCGAGCAATCCGCCCGCCTCGGCCTCCCAGAGTGTTAGGATTACAGGCGTGAGCCACCGCGCCCGGCCTATTTCTCAATCTTAAGGTCCCTCTTTCTCCCACCCTAAAAGCATCAGACCTCCTCCCCCTCGGCTTCTGCTCCCAGCTGCTTGCTAAGGCTACGGGGTAATCCGATGACCAGATTGGAGACAAAAGCTAATGTTGGCTTATACCTGTGTTGAGAATTGTCTGTCCACGGCCTCATCGGTTAGCAGGTATCGATGTTCCAATCGCTTCTTGTCGCCGTCAACACTTGCCGTTGCATTCTCTTTAATTTTAGCCATTCCAGTGGCTGTGTATTGGTGTTTCATTGTGGTTTTAACCAGGTATTCTTAGACGTACGTTACCTAACCCAAACGATAGATGAATCCCTGATTAAAGAATAGGGTGCAAGGCTTTTGAGGAGTAGCAAGATGGTCTTTCAGGAGAGCACGCACATTTCTTAAGCATTTAGCACACGTTAAGTACAACACTAGACGCTTCCGCCCACACCCTTACATTTGATGTTTCCAACTCTCCTAAACATTACATTTCACTTTTCCCATGTTATAGAAGAAGAAACAGACTTTAGAAGCATTTAATAATTTACCCCAAATTTGATATTTATGAAGATTTGGCTCACGTCATATCACGTAGGTGGCTGCAGATTTCTCGTAGCATTGGCACTGGTACCTGGAGTTGTGCATTTCATTTGCAGAGACAGAACGTACACAGGGAGTGGGGTTGGGAGCTAGGCGTTAGGGGACTTCCAAGTGTGTTTCCACCCTTCCAAGTGTGGGAGGTCGTGGGAAGATGGGAATTGAGCTGGGGCTGCTGACCTCACTTTAGTGCTGAGTGCACCGGCCGCAGGCTGCAGACTAAGGCACTGCTGGGGCAATTGTCCACATTGCACTGCAGGACACGCAGACGCTTCCTGACCGGGCAGCAGCCAACCACGGCTCATACCTGCTCTTCCAACATCCATGGCCTCTGGATCTGCACTGCCTGGGGAGGAGACCGGGAAGACAGCACCTTCCTTTCTGGATTCAACGACTGGCACTGAGAACGCCTAGTGACTGGTCCAAGGTCACAGATTGGATGGACCCAGAGCAAGAATCCCGGTTCGGGGCCCTTTCTGCCGGAGAAATACTGCGATATGATCACACTTGATGTATGGGCTCCAGGGCTTTTTGTGGCATGGTTGGGTCTGGTTTTCTCATACTCCTGTTTGAACTGATGTCGGCTGCAGGAAGGATATGATGAGTGCAGTTTCATTAATGGTAGCAGCAATAGCTGGCTTTTATTAAATGCTTCCTGTGTGGCTGGCGCTATGCTGAAAGCTTTACGCACACACGTCTCAATGATACCTCCCAAGACAGGCACTGCCGCTCTCGACGGGACAGTGGGGCACGCAGAGAAGGGTCTTGCCCAGGACGCCGCTCTACATGCTGACCATCATGTTGCTCTGCAGCTTTCCGCTTTGCGGCTGGGAGAGTGAACCAACTGTGGCTTTACTAAGGGGGCCGTGGGCACTTCGGGGTGGGGTAATCTATGGGGTCCGGAGCACAGGGCTGGATGGAGTTGATTTCTGGCACTGGAATGAGGGAAGGTGCGGGGATGGGGCTCCCTGGCACCGAGAGCGCGGCTTGCAGACGCGCCGCCCACCAGCCTCCAGCCACTCTCCCTGCCGCTTCTGACTGCCGATTCCAGGACGCCAGCTGGCGTAGCCACCCCAGGCTGGTCGCCTCTTCTCCTCCTCCACATCCTCCTCCTCCTCCTCCTCCACACCCTCTTCCTCTTCCTCCACATCCTCCTTCTCCACATCCTCCTCCTCCTCCTCCACATCCTCCTCCTCCACATCCTCCTCCTCCACATCCTCCTCCTCCTCCACATCCTCCACATCCTCCACATCCTCCTCCTCCTCCACATCATCCTCCTCTACATCCTCCTCCTCCTCCACGTCCCCTCCTCCTCCTCCATGTCCTCCTCCTCCTCCTCCACGTCCTCCTCCTCCTCCACATCCTCCTCCTCCTCCACATCCTTCTCCTCCTCCACTTCCTCCTCCTCCTCCACATCCTCCTCCTCCTCCTCCACATCCTCCTCCTCTACTTCCTCCTCTACCTTTTCCTCCTTCAGTGGAAATAGCATTATAATTCACGCACCTATGGACAGGTGCATGTTCATGCGGCTGAAGGTCAAAGTCAGGTGGTCACAGACAGGAAACCACTGCTCTGTTGTTAGCTCAGCCATTCTTTCTGTTAAAAATGAAGTATTGCTAACACACTGAGAGTTTCTGAGATTCTTAATGCATGTTAGTATTTTGTCCTCTTTGCGTCACAACTCTTAGATGAAGAAATTAAATGTCTGATTAGGTGGAGACTCGGCTGCCCACCCTGGTCACCCAGAAAGCAGAGCCTCGGTTTTCCTGTTGTGTCTTTCCTCCACCCCCGGCCTCCCTGCGTCAGTGAAGGACACTCACGTCATAGACAGGTCTCTCCCTCGCTCCTCTCGTCCCTCCTGCTGGTCCTCGCGTCTCTGCCTCTGACATGTACCCTGAGTCTACGCCTCACAGTGGCTCCTGCTCTCCCAGACGCCTGTGCCAGTCTCTGGTGGTCTCCCTGTTCCCACCTGGCCCTCCCACAGTCAGTCCTTCACACATACGGCAACCGAGTGATGTCTGGAGAAGTGACTCCCAGCAGGGCCCTGCCCACGTCGCATTCAGAAACAACGCATGCTGCCCAGCAGGGCGGCAGGACCCTCCCCGACCCGCTGGCCTCTCTCCTGCCCCTGGATCCCAGGGGTCCCATTCCTGTCCTGGGGGCTTCTGCCTGGACTCGGGTCCCCAGGCCTCCATGGACTCCCTCCTCCCTCCCTCCCGTGCTGGGAGGCACTTCCTCCCCGAGAGCTTCTCAAGCACCTGCAGGCCTCTATGCAGCCTCACCTGCCCACACGTCGCTGTATCCATAATCCCGGGCCCCATGTTACATACTTACCGCGTCACCCACAGCCCCTATGCTGGGACATACTTATGTGAATTTGCCTGGTTGAGCACAGAGCACTGTCTGGCGTGTGTGAGAGCTTCCTTGACATTTGTTAAATGGTGAACAAATCCCACTGGATTACTTTCCTGCACGAGCGGCTACTATGTTGACGTTGATTTCTATTAACCCTCCTTCTGATTTGCCATGTTGATCACACATTTATGTGCCCAAATGGATTTCACGCAAGCTGGCAAGTTCTGGAACTTTCACTTGAACGACATCACAGTGTACGCCACCTTCTGGGACTCGCTTCCTCTTTTCTGATCCCAAAATGTTTTTAGGATTAATCCGTGTTGATACTTGTAGTTACAGTACGTTCATTTAACTGTTGAGCAGTGTTTTGTTGAGTGAACAGACCATGGTTTATTTATCCATTCTCCCACTGGGTTATGGTTATGCTGTTTCTACTTTATTGCGGTGGAGAGGTCTCTTAACGCACGCCTGTGAGAATTCCTCTAGGTTACTCCCACACAAGTGGGATCGCTGGACCCTAAACGATGTGCAGCTTCAACTTTGCCAGATGTATCAAGTTGCCTAAAACGGTTTATGCCATTTAACAAAATGCAAGATTTCCGTTTCCCACATTCTAATCAATATTTGTAGTCATCATGCTTTTCATTTTTGCCTGCCCAACAGTGTCTTCTGCACCTTGTTTTTGCTTCATCTTGCACTTTCCAGATTATTGCCCTATTATCTTTTCCCCCATATGTCAATTGGCCATTCAAGTTTCTTCCTTTCTGAGTCGCTGATTTATATTTTTGCCTAGTTCTCTCTTGGGTCGTTTGTCTGCATCTTACTGGTTTGAAAGAGTTCTTTAAGTATTCTATATAAGAATACTTGGTGATTTATTCACATTACAAATATCATCCAGCAGTCTGGTTTTCTTTTTAATTTACTTGTGGTGCCTTTTTATCTAAATATGTTTTAAATTTACTGCAATATTTTCCTTCATAATTGATTTGTTTTTTATATATTTGAAAGAAATCCTTCCTTGCCCTGGTGCCATAAAAATATTCTCCTATATTTCCTTTTGAAGTTTGAAGTTTGTTTTCTACAGATTTTATTTTATTTTTGGCTATGGTATGAGTCAAAGATCTAATTTTATTTTATTTTTCATCCAGAGACCAACCTAAGCCAGTGCCATTTTAAAAATTTAAGTTTTTGAATAGGCGACATAATCATCCTGCTTGCAGATTGCAATAACGCTACAAAATGCACACTGAGCAGTACTGTTCCCACCTCTGCCCATCAACTCTCTTCTCCCCACACAGACAGTCAGTTCTTATTGATTATTCTGTGTATCTCTGTGCAATAAGGCATATGGGAAAAGACGTTCTCATCTTACCTGCCTTAAACACAAGTAGTGTGCTTGTGTACATGCTGTTGTGCACCTTGCTCTTCTCACCTGAGTATTTACCCTGGAGCTCTTTTTATATGAGCACACAGGGAGCTTGTCATTCTCTTCTGCAGCGGAACAGCCTTTTACGGGGTGGCGCTATCAGAATGTGTTTAACTAGTTTCCTGGAGATGGACATTTGGGAGTTCTCCAGTCCTTTCCTAGTTTTTACCAACAACCCTGCAATAAATGCCTTTATACACACACCGTTTTATGTGTGACCAGTTCCCAGAAATAGGGTGTCTGGGTTAAAGGATATATATAAATGCATATGCATTTGAAACTATGGTAGATGCTGTCAACTCGGCTCTCAGCAACTGAATCTTTTTGTACTTTTCTCAGGGATGTAAGAGAGCTTCTCTTTCCTCCTAGGCTTGGCAGTAGCAGGTCACACTTGCACATTAGGACAGGAGAGAAATGGCATTGAGGATATTCTTAGCTTTTTCATTATTTTGTTTTCCATTTTAGGTTTTCCTTTTAAGCTGAGTTGTAACTGGGATTAAGTCCATAAGCCTAAACTTTGCAATCATATGCCATTTAACATATGGGTACCTTTTATGTATAAAATACAGATTTCCAGTGTGTAGATGGCTCTCTCGTGCCTATCCTACTCAGTTCAGCCCTCCAAAGTAATCACTATTTAGATTTCTACCATCACATATTATTGTGCCTCATTTTGAATCATATATTCATTAGGAATCATAGAATACATTTTCTTTCTCCTGTTGTCTGTCGGTCTGCCCACGTTGCTGCACGTATCAGTTGTTTATTTCTCTTCTTTGCTGTGTAGTACTTCATTGTATGAATATACCACGATTTATTTAACCAATCTGTGTTGATGGACGTTTTGTTTGTTTTCCATCTGGAGTGTTACGAGTGAAGCTGCCATGAGCATTTTTGTGCATGTCCTTCGGAAGACACGAGTGCTCATTTTCGTTGGGGACAT
The DNA here is from genome assembly GCA_008750895.1 of Mirza zaza. Classification (NCBI taxonomy): domain Eukaryota; kingdom Metazoa; phylum Chordata; class Mammalia; order Primates; family Cheirogaleidae; genus Mirza; species Mirza zaza. The sequence goes on from VSMD01134634.1 coordinate 71,355, forward strand.
ACCCAAGGGTGGGATTGGCAGGTCACGCTCAGCTTCAGAGACACTGACACAAAGTTTCTTGAGCAGTTGTCATGGCCTGGGAAGGTTCTGAGGCTTCGCCCCTGCGGAAAGCCGACAGTGTGTCCTGCTGAAGTTTCACCCAAGACTCGGGGTGGTGATCGAGGCAATTTACTAGAGACATGGTGGCAGCCAGAGTATTGGCCATTTTCGTGCTTGTTCCCTGGCTCCGTATTTCCACAGGGTGGTGTGAAAAAGGCAGATGATGCCGAGATGTCCAGTGATTTTTTGCTCTAAGAGGGAAACGCTGAGCTTAGGAAATCTGGATTGTTCCTGTTGGGTGAGAAGCATGCCTGCCCTTGGGAAAGGGACACTATTTCCAAGGCTGTTGACTATACAGACATCCTAGAAAGACAGTTTGGAACAAAGGGTAGTAGGGTAGTCAGGGCCGCACTCCCAAGTGATGTCGAACCCTGGTTCATATGTTTATTAGCAATTTCAATGCCTTCTTTTACAAGAGTCTATTCAAGTTTTTAAAATCATTTTTTAATTAGAGTTTCTGTCTGTATCTTATTGTCTTGTAGAAGTTCTTTTTATATTTTACTTTATGAGCCTTTTAGGCTCTAAAAACAGAAGTTCTTAATTGCAATAAATGTTACTTCATTATCTTTTTGTTATATGGTTAGTGACTTTTATATACTGCTTAATGAATCTTTTTTTAGTCCCAAATTATGATGATCTTCTCCTATGTTTTCCTTAGACAGTCAAATCTCTTAGCTTTTGCATTTAGGTCCAAGATCTATTTCTAATGGACTTTTGTGTATGTGTGATATATGGATCAAAATCCTTTTTTTTTTTTTTTTTGCCCCACATTAATACCCAGTTGATTCCATGTAATTTATGAGACAGATTTTCCTTTCTCCATTGAATTGTGGTGAAGCCTTTTATACATTGCTGAATTCTATTTGCTAATACCTTCTTTAGGATATTTGGTGTTTATATTTATAAGACACATCAATTGCAATTTTCCTTTCTTTTAATATTCTTGTTGTATTTTGATATTAAAGGTATTTTGCTCCTGTAAAATTCATTGTGTTTTTATTTTTCTGTTTTCTAAAAGAGTTTAAGATTGGTATTATTTATTCTCTGAATTTTGGAAGGATTTGTCTTTGAAGCCATCTAGACCTAGACAACTGTTTTTGTAGGAAGGATTTTAACTACAGATTCGATTTATTTAATAGTTAGAGCTATTTGGCTTCTCCATTTCTTGTTAGGTCAGTTCAGTAAACTGTGCTTTTCAAGGAATTTACTCATTTCATCTGAATTTAAAATTTTATTACCACAAAGTTATTTAGAATATCCTTTCATTTTCTTTTTAATATCTACAGAATTTGTAATGATGTCTTTTTATTCATTTCCAATATTAGGAAATGGTCTCTTTCTTCTTGAATGATCTTGCTGGGGGAGTGGCTATGTATTGCTGCACAGCAAAATTGAGGGTCGTGGTCCTGGATGGAAGGTTAATGACAGATCTGGAATAGATCTAAGTCATTTGTTGAACAGAATCCATACTACATGGTGGTGGTTATTATTTTTTATTGTTTATGTATCCAACATTATGTATGGGCATAATGTTCTCATGGTAAAAATAAACCATAGCACTGCATTGCTTTCTGTCTCAATACATTGTGCGAACCACATTCTCAGAAATTTTCTCTGACATTTCAGGGTGCGTAAAGTATAATATATAAGTTCCTCTTGGATATTTTGAAACTCACATTGGCTAGTTACAGCAGAGGAACCATCGTCCATCTTTCTGAAGCCTCAAATGGGATTATTTCATGTTTTTAGTCTGAACTTCAAGGAAACATTATACCTTTACCCACTCTCCTGTCCAGTGAGTGAACTATGAGGAAGGTGTTCTCAAACTGATGGATAACAGGTGCAACATATGACATGAGGCTTTGTGTCCATGTTGTGCAAGATCCTGGCAGGTTAAGGAACAATTTTACGACCCTTGCTTCTTCTTAGCATTGAAAGGCAGGTCTGAAGACTATCCAGGGTAGAAACATTAATAGGTTGGGGTTATTAGTAAAAAAGAACACTTGTAATCTAGCAATTCTTTGAGACAAGCAGAGTTGGATAGAAATAACTACCGACAAATGTCATTATAGGAACTCTGTCACTACAAATGAGCAAGATTTCTGTGTTCTATTCCTGACGCCTTAAGAGATCAGAAGCTAATTGTATCACACTTAATATGCTAGAGATCTACATTTCTCTGGTAATTAGTGATGTGGAACATCTTTTCACATGCCTGTTGGCCATTTGCACGTCTTCTCTTGAGAAACGTCTATTCAAGTCTTTGGCCTATTTTTTAATTGGGTTATTTATTTATTTTTGTTATTGAGTAGGAGCTCCTTATAGATTTTGGATATTAAGCTCTTACCAAATATATGATTTACAAATATTTTTTCCCCATTCTGTAGGCTGTCTCTTCACTCTGTTAACTGTTTCCTTTGCGGTGTGAGAGCTTTTTAGTTTGATGTAATCCCATCTGTCTATTTTACTTTTGTTGCATGTGCTTTTGGTGTTATATCCAAAAAATCATTGCCTAGACCAATGGCACGAATAGTTCCCTCTGTGTTTTCTTCTAAGAGATTTATAAATTAAGGGTTCAGGTGTAAATTCTTAATCCATTCTGAGTTGATTTTTGTGTGTGATGTAAGATAAGGGTACAATTTCTTTGGCATGTGGATATCCAGTTTTCCCACCATCATTTGCTGAGGATACTGACTTTTCTTCAGTGTGTGTTTGTGGCATTATTATTGAAGATCAGTTGACTATAAATACATGGGTTTATTTCTGAGCTTTCTATCCTGTTCTATTGGTCTATATAGCTGTTATGCCAGTATTATACTGTTTTGATTACTACAGTTTTATAGCACCTTTTGAAATCAGGCTGTGTGATGCCTCCTGCTTTGTTCTTTTTGGCCAAGTTTTCTTTGGCTATTCAAGGACTTTTGTAGGTTTCTATGAATTTTAGGATTGTTTTTCCTATTTCTGTGAAAATTTTCATTAGAATTTTGGTAGTGATTGCATTAAATCTGTATGTAAAACTTTGGATAGTATGGACACTTAAAAATGTTAATTTTTTAAAACTTATGAACACAAGATATCTTTCTGTTTATCTGTCTCTGCTTTAATTTTTCATACAATGACTTATCACCTCACATCTGCTAGAAATTGTAGGGCACGTTTAAGAAAATTAAAAGACAAACCATATACTTGATAGAAATATTTGCAAAAGATATATCTGGTCAAGATTGTTATTCAGATACACAAAGAATACTTAAAACTCAACAATGAGGAAGCAAATATCCAATTAAAAAAGTGGGCAAAAGAACTGATATATAGAGAGAACAGAAATGAGAATAGAATGAACTAGAAAAGATATATGGATGGAAAATAAGCACATGAGAAGATGCTCCACATCCCATGTTGTAAGGGAAATGCAAATTAAAACAACGATGAGATGCCACACACCCTTATTAGAATGGCCCAAATCCAGAACACTGAGGGTACTGAATTTTGGTGAGGATGTGGGACAAGAACTCTCATTCATTGCTGGTGGGAATGTAAAGTCATATGGCCACTTGGAAAGATGGTTTGGTGGTTTCTCACAAAACTAAACATACCCTTACCATGTAATCCAGCAATCACACTACTTGGTATCCCTCAAAGGAGTTGAAAACAAATATGATATGATCTCACTTATATGTGGAATCCATCAATGTCAGACTCATAAAAGCCAAGAGTGGAATGGTGCTTGCCACGGGGTGGGGTAGGCGATGGTGCATTGCTGGCCAGTGGGAATGAAGTGTCAGTTATATAAGACAAATACTTCTAGAGATCTGTTCCACAACATTGTGCCTATAGTAACAATATGGTATTATTCACGTAAACATGTGTGAAGGGCTCATGGTAAGTGTTCTTATCATAATTTAAAAATAGGAACAATTTCTTATGGTTTAAGCTAATGCCTGTGCTGGTGCCCTGGCCAGTACCCCCAAGAGCCAGTTTGTGAGAATGCGCATGACTTTAATATATGGAATATATATATATATATATATATATATATATAAGTTTAAAATATAGATATCTAAAATGGCAAGAATAAGAGAACCAAAATATTCACTTTTTTTTGGAGTATGGAATTTATATCCTCTCATGCACAAACATATGCTTTGCTAGTTCTGACTTGTTGGTGTTTTTATGGATCGTGGTATTTTCTGTTTTTGTGTATATCTCACCCAGAGTTGTTAATGTCAGAGGGAGAGGGTTGTACTTAATATACTCCAATAATACATTGCTCTCCAGAAATAATGGTGAAAAATTTGGACATATTTTGGATGAAGTGTTATCCTGCCTAAATATAGTTTTAAAAATAAGGAAAATAATTTGACTGTTTATTAATTTGTAAAATGTGAAATCTTAAAAGGTTCTGTTAAATTTTATGTTTTACAAAAAAGGACGTTAGTGATATTGTAAAAATAAACGTTTAAGATTTCCTCATGTCTGAAATCAAGTGTCTCATGAAAATTCTACAAAGATGACCTGACTGTGGAAAAGCCGGGAGGATGGTTGCCCTGGTGAAAGAATTTGGACACATTCCTCTTGAGAAATTCCTCTGTTCTTGGCTCGGGGCTGTTTCTAAGTAGGCTCAAGCCCACCCTTAGACATTCAGAAGCTACATGGAGGAGTATTAGCTTCAACAACACTGATTGCAAGGGTCAGAGAAGAGTGTTTGTTTTCTCTTTTATTTAAATGGCTTGGCCTTAAACATCATCAAAACACTTTTGCTGCAGCTATAGGGGCTGTAGCTACCTGTGTTTTCATCCTTTGTATGCTGTTGATCTTTTGCTTTCTCTGTATTAAGAGTGGAAATAATCTCCCTGCTGGTTATTGTGTGTGCCCAGTTGACTAGGCTAAGGGACGCCTGGACAGTGGGGAAAACACTGTTTCCGGGTGTGTCTGGAAGGCCTTTCTGGAAGAGGGTGGCCTTTGAACCAGTAGACCCAGTAAAGAGGACCCATCCTCACAATGTGGGTGGGCATTCTCCAATCCACCGAGGGCCTCGAGTAGAACAAAAGGTCAGAGGAGGGAAGAGTTTGCTCTCTGCTCCAGTGGGGACATCCGTCTTCTCCTACTCTTTGACATTGGCGCTTCTCACTCTTGGGCCTTTGGGCTTGGACTGGAGCTCCCACCACAGGCCTTCCTGGGCCTCCAGCTTGCAGACAGTAGATTGTGGGGCTTCTCAGTCTCCTTCTCTGCGTTTCTCTCTCTAGGTCCTGTTGTTTCTGTTTCTCTGCAGAACCTTGGCTAACACAATCTGCAAATTATTTATTCCCTGCAATGAGAATCACACCACATCCCTGGCATTTTAAGCCATCTGAGGTCCAAGGTGAGGTCAGTTTACTCTCCATCCTTGCTTACCGTGGATAAATAATGAGCAACACAAACCACCCAGCTATGGTGGGAAATGCCGGCCTGTGTCAGGCTCACCTGTATGTGTAATGAGAATTGTCCTCAGGGTTTCAAGACATATGCCAATTTACCAGAGTCAGAGAGCAAGTTTAGTGGCATTTTGTGACCTATTTTGTATGAAATTTGTTTCTGAAGATTTATGATTTCTTTAAGAAGGCTCATTTTTGTCTTATGCTGACTTCAATTTGAACAGCCTTTCTCACAGATTTTTATTACAAATCAAATCTTTCCAATTAGGAAACAATTTTTACTATTAGTCACTGGGGGTGTATGTTATCATGGAGAAGTCAAAAGAATAGCAAAGGAAATACATTTATCGGAAAGGCAAATAGAATCAGGAATTTCTGCTGCAGAAAGTCAGCTCTGATGGCACAGAGGCCAAAATAAAAACAGAAAACACATTTTTCCCTCATGCTTTTTATTTCGACAATAACTTGCAATTTGGTAGGCAGATTCTTCTCTATGTCCTTTCTATGTCTAAATTGCTTTCTTTGAAAAAAGGTAAAATAAATGATAAAGAGGGATAACTGATATTTTTTCCTGAAGAAATTTATATTTCTAAGGTTTACAAATATCAAAACATTTTTCTCTTTTTAGCTACTATTATGATCTTCATTATATAGTTGAAGCATAACAAGAGATGTGAATGTTTGATATTAACATACACACATTATAGTATTTGCCAAATATATTTTATAGAATGTATTTTCTTTTTACTCTACCATTTTAAACCTATATTAATTATCCAGATAGAATTTATATAAGATTCTGACAACACTCTATGATCCATATAGCTCAAAGCCATAGAAATTCCAAATCTGAATATTGTTTGGTTTTTATATAATTTAGAATTAAAACCCCCATAATTTTCTTAAAGCATATAAACTATAGAAGTTAGGAAGTTAGATAAAATTAGCAAGACATAAACCAGTTTTCTTAAATGCTATATTTTAATTGATATCTTTAACTGAAAAAGTTGGGTGCTGTCATCCTCACTTATCATCCTTCCCAAACTACTAAGTGTGTCTTGGGCACCTGCTGTGACGTCTGTTTCAGGAGCTGGGGACTCAGGGAGGTGCAAGATAAATTACCTAATAATTGTAGCATTAGCTGCTATTAATTAGCACCCAAGACTAGCATTAGTCAGGCACTTGCCTGGGGCACAAAATTTGTGGGGGCATCAAAAAATTCAGTAGTCAAGGTAAAAGATATGCGCTTGCTCAACCCTAGTCCCTACTACCCTTGTTGAGCACTTACTGTATACAAGGTCCTTTACTAAGAGCTGTTTTTTTATTGGCATGTTCCCTATAAGTCTTTCAATAACCTTCTTAGGTAGATACTGACCCCATTATAATGGTGGGTTTCTTTACAGCTGAGTTCACACAGTTAGTAAGTGGTACAGCTGGAATTGGGACCCAGACTTCATGCTGTGAATAGAGCTTATTTTAAGCAGTCTAATGTCTATCTCACACAGGCAGGAGTGAGATTGCAGTTCTAACGGAGGCCAATAAAAGTAATGCAGCTTCTCCTTTCAGGGAAGTCCATGCATCCACTTTTAAGGGTGGGATCTCATAGACTTTTATGCTGCTAGTCATTCATATTGACCTTGCTGAGAATCGACCTGGGCACTTTGGCAAATTTTCTTCTTGTTCTCTGTTCTGTTAAAAATCACCACTCCTCTCTTCCGTAAGTCTCAAAACAACAGAAACAAAAAACAATAAAACTCCTGCCTTCTTAAACCTTTGAATGAGTTTAACTTTTGTATCTTCCATTCACCCTCTGTGACCTACTCCCACTGAATCTCTAATCAGGAGGGTTATCTTAAAATAAAGGCGTGGAAAGATTTGCAAACAGCGTACTTAGTTGATTACTTCCTTTATCCTGCCAATCTCGAGGATGCTCGTCAAAGCAAAACTTGGGAAAGAAACGTGTTTTTTTGCAGAAGAACAACTGAGCACCCCGATTAAATGAACAAGGAGAAAAGGCACTTTCACATTTTACTTCTCTGCAATTGCCACATTTGAACATTATTATTGACTTTTTTTTTCCTTTGAGGAAATGTTGCAATGAATTGAACGATTAAAGAAAATCTTTTCAGTTTGTACTGTTTTCTCCTGATAATGAAAATCAAAATTACATTCCAAAATAACAGGGTTTAAAGAAATGGAATCTGTCTTGGCAATTTTTAGACTTCTTTCTTTTTTTTACTTAGGCAAAAAAAAAAAAAAACAACCCACCTAACAACTCTAAAATAATCAGACGAGACACAGAAGAACAATAGTGACAATGTTGGGCCCATCCTTAGCACTCCACGTGCAAGGCATCTTGCCATCGAGTGTTATTATCTCTACTTTGTTGATGAAAAACTTAGTCTCAAAGGCACAAATGAGCCTCGACATTAGTTTTCCTTTGAGTGATTTCTCTTTCTTTTCAGGTATATATATATATATATATATAAAAAACACACACAGAGAAAAATGTTTTGAAATTACTCCTGCTCTCAAAAGGCTAGATTTATTTAACAAAGATTTATTGAATATCCACTAAGTTCTGACCAGAGAAAACTCATCTATGAACCCAGAGGCTCCTGGAGCAAGAGTGAAGGGGTGTCTGGGGCCGCCTCCTCCACCTGGTCTGGGGCCAGTTTGCCCAGATGCGGTTACCCTGCACCTGCACGTCATGACTGAGAATCCCACACGGTCAGGATTGATGAGCGTCTGTGCTGCCGTATTCAGATACTTCCAAATATTGCTAAAAAAGGTGTTTTTGTTCCCCTACCCACTGAACCCAAATGAAATGTAGTGATATATGATATTGTCAAATGTGGGCAGTGTGGGGCAGGATGAACACAGGGGATACGGATCTGCTTCCTACTGAGTTTTCTTAGGCAGTTTTAAAAGCCTGATTGAACCTTAATGCTTTCATCTGTAAAACCAAATGCTAATAATAACACCTGACTTCTCCATGGGTTATGGATTACGATGGGAATACAATAAGATAAATGTATGTGAAAGTGCTTATAACCTCTAAATCTTTAAGGTCATTATTATTGTTTGTTTTTGCTATCAAGTCCTTCTCTGAAAAATCAGCCTTATCAACAACACTCACTGAAGGGCTAGAAAGATTAAAAACAATATGAATTCTTTTCCAGCTGGTGTTGATTCTAATAGTTAACATTTGGAGTTTTACAATTTAAAGGCCACTTTAGTTATATTATCCTACTCTGACCTCACTGAAACCCGAAAGCAGATAAGGGAAGTACTATGAATACATTGTTAGTTCCACTTTGTGTGATTGAGAAATTGGGCTCCCAAAGTGCTTGTCCCTGTGAGATGAGTTTATAAATGATAACTAGCGAGTGTCCACACCTGAGTGTCATTGGCGAGCGAGCCAGGGGTTTCCTTAGGGCACGGTATCACGCGGCTGCTACTTGACTTAGTAAGGCTTTGACGGAACCGACTTCTCAGGTCTGTCCTCGTCCTTACCGGGTCTAAGCCTTTTAGAGGAAGAACTAGACCCGGTTTTCAGCTGACAGTAGTGGAGACTGAGAGATGTATAATTGTTATTCCTAAGGAATTTATAAGTATGCTAAAATGAGGAAGATGTTGACTCTTTGTTACGAAAAGATTAGGCACTAAAAACGTTATACTTTTGGTGCACAGAAACTTCTGTCATTAATCTTTTAAAAAGACACATCTATCTGTTGAGTTAATTAAATCATCAAGATTTATGATATTGATTTTCAATACAGTTTATAGTGCAACCTTAGCATCATGATTGTGTGGACTACAAACCACAATATTATAAAAATATATGGTTTTATAGCTCTGAGGAGTATAAATTTAGGCATTAGTACATTTTGTGTTTTAAATGGCCATTTTCTAGTCATTGCCACTATACATCGAGGCAGTGATTAGGATGACGATATGGAATTACTCCTTCGGAAAGTGTTTTTTTTTTTTTTTTTTCCAGTCCTGGTGATTTTTGATTGTTTCTTGTCCAACTTTCCCTTTCACTGTCAGGATGAAAAAGGCTTCTTGATTTCCATCAGGGATGGGATCTGGGTTATGTTTGCAAACGTGTTTTATTGAAGTCTGCGAAGTGCCACCAAATCGTGGTAGGAGGAAGGTAAGATGATAGTTGTCCTTGCAGCCTGGCAAAGATGTAAAATGAAACACTCTCTATGACATCAGCCAGATGTCATACTCCTGTCTATGAAGCTCTACAGACGTGTATCTTATAAATTTAAAAAAATCCTCATATGCTACTTACACAACAGGTGTGCTTTCTATTATACTACTCACACTGTAACTAAATGGATGGACTTTGAAACTAATTAATTTACCAGCCTTTATATAGAAAGGTCAGCTCGTAGCAGTTTCATTTAAAACATTTTCCCACATAGATCTTAAGCACTCCCCAAATTTAAGGTTTCCAATAATATCATTTCTCCCCGACCCAAAGCACTCCCCAAATTCAACATTTCCAATAATATCATTTCTCTTCTCCCTTTATAATATTTGCACTTCAGAGTCCTTTGGAAAATGTCATAAGAGGGTTTTAGCCACTCTATTTCCTGTCTGTCATTTCGCTGATTCTCCTTCACAGTCAGGTAAGTTCACAACAGTAGCAAGAGGAGGTGGGTCTCTAAGCTTCTACAGCACACACAGTGCTGTTTTCCGGGGCATGTCTTGGCTCACCTTTCAGAGCATTCCCACTTTTCCCAAAAGCAACTTCCCAAATATTGTTCGTGTGTCAGTCGTGAATTTTGTAGACATGAAAGTCTCATGTAGCCCGCCGGGCAGAAACAGCCTGGAATCCCAGCACCATCGTATCTGCCATGGGGCAACAGCATTATTAAGGTGTTTATCTTCATTTTTCTCCATTGCTTATTTTTTGTCATTATGATTATTATTATTATGTTATTTTTATAAAATGAAAGTAAATTAGGAGAGGAAGTCAGGGCTAAAGTAAACAGGGAATAGAAGCAGAGAAGCTGCGTGGTATGCAGAGCCAGGCTGCCTGGGTTGGGTCCCGGTTCTGCCCCCATTAGTGGTGTGGGCTTGGACAAGTCACAGAATGCCTGAAAGCCTCCACTTCCTCATCTGTAGATCTGATAATGATAGTGCCAGCTGCCCAGGGTGTTAGTGAGAATGAATGCTAACACTTCTATAATGTTTACTTAGAGTGGTGCCTGGCACATGGTGAGCATTGTATAAATGTGAGTTATTGCTATTGATGTTGTATTATTACTGTATCTAAGAGGAGCTATGATGAGTAGCTCATAGAAAAAAAAATTAAATGCATCACCAATACAAGCTTAGTTGCCATTGCGAGTACATTGCCACGGGCAGCAACACCGATGGAGTGCGCAAGGAATGTGTGGAGAGGAAGCCCCCTTCTCTTAAGTGCGGCTTCTCCACTCTAACTGTTCTCTTACAGAGAGAGAGCTGCATTGAAATAATTGTGTCACAGCAAATATTTGGCAACGGACGGCATCCTCCAAGGAATAATGAGTTGTTCAGGGTGATTGCCTCGACTCCCTGTTTCCCACCTAGCATTTTGTCGGTTGAACGAGCTTCTAGATCTGTTTCAATTCTTAGGCTGTTGATTCCTAACCACTGGTTTGAAAAACAAACACCACCTTATTGGAGCTGCGTGTCTGTAATGTTTATTCAGTGAAGAAGCCACAGCGGGCCAGAGAACTTCATCTATAAATACAAATACATGCAGATTGTGTAAATCAGAGTGTTGTCTCCACATCAGAGAGGTGCGGCGTGCTGTGACCTTTCAAGAAAGAACAGAGGGAAATATGTGCTTCTCACATTATTCTGGAAATCAGGTCTTTCCTGGCTCTCAAGGAAACCCGGAGACTGAGATTCCATTTGTCAAAGTCCGTGACGGTGGAGAATTCCCTTCCTGGGATTGGGAGGGCTCGCTTGGTGTTGGGATTAAACGTGCCTAAGCTGGAGTGAACATGGAGTGAACACTCATCCAGTTTCTTGCCCACTCAGGGTCATTTTTCAGCACAAAAGGAGCACTGGTCATCATTGTTCCAGGACAAGTGGTATAAAGTGGGGCAGGCAAACTGTGGAGGTTCTACACATTTAAAAAAAATCCAGTGTAGCAAATGCTTGGCAAGATGCCACGAAACCACCAAATAGCTAGACTGACTCCAGATGGGTCTCAGATTCCAGAACCTTCCAGGACCAGGCTGGGCATAGAAACAAGCCCTGACCTGCGTACCTTACTGCAGGAGAAGCAGCAACCTAAACGGGAGGGAATGTTTCTAGTTCCCTCTCCAGTGCTTTGTCTCTCTCTGCAGATGACTCACTTGAGTTTGCGGGCCTGTGAAACAGCACTGGATAGTAACAGAGGACACGTAAAGTTTATGGAGCTTACTGGGTTGTCACAAAAAATAGCAGTAAGATTATAATGACCACATAAACAGGCTCTTAAATCCCTTAATTCCCTTGAATGGCCTTGGGCATCATTCAAGTGTTTCCCCGAGTTAGTGGAAATCACGCCTGTGGTCTTCTTCCTCGGAACTGTGGGGAATAGCAGTGAAAATGGTTTTTGCTACGAAGGTAAAGACAAAAAATACACAACCCATAAGAAAAGATTTTCAGCCAGATCTTCATATGGGTAATGGAAGAGAATTGAGGTCAGCGAAGAGTGTTAAAAATCTCATGAAGTGAAATATTCGTTTAATGCATGGATGTAACCTCTGACCCAGAAGAGGACAGTTATTAATGCATTCTGCTAATGTCCATTTTTGCTGCTCCCAAAGGCAGACTCAGGCCCATTATTTTATTTATCGTGACATTAAAAGGTACAGTGTCTTCTCTGCTCTCAAGAAGTCAAAGCTTTCATGTTCTTTGGGACAAGGCTGATTATTTTGGAAGTTTTCCATTCAAATTATTTTTTAAATGATGACCTCTTATGGCTTGTAAGGCATGACTCGAGGAATAAAATAAAATGAGAAGAGAGATCCGATCGAAGGGGAGTGAAGGGTTTTGCCTTTCTAGCAGAGTTTCTGGCATGTCCTAAGCACTTGATAAATAATGGTATTTTTGTTGTTACTACCTGAATAATTGTTTCAACTATCTCGCTAAGTCCCATGGCTATCTGTACGTTAATAATTTCAAAATTTATTTCTCTGAGCTCCAAACTTGTATAACAACTCCTCACTTGATATCTTCATGAATGTGTCTGATAATATATTTCATGTTCAATCTAGCCAAAACAGATACTGAATTTTCATCTCCAAAATCTTTCTCTTCTTAGATTGTTATCATTCATTCCTTTATTCATTTTTTTCAGAAATATTTACTGAGCACCTACTATGTGCTAAGTGTTACCATAGATCTTGGTGATTTAGCAGTGATGTAGAAAGACAACAACTTATGCCTTCATGGAATTTGCTTATTGATGTAGGAAACAAAAAAGTAAACAAATTTACACTATAATGCCAAAGAGTGATATTAATAATTATGCCGAAGAAAAATAAAGCCACATTAAAGTTCTTAGAACAGTTTTTACATAAGCATCTGATAATATAAAATGAAAATATCTCTTGCTTAAATTCTTCAATAGCTGCCTATAATGCCTATAACACAGAGGAAAAATAATTCAAAATCTTTGTGGCTTTACAACATTTTGTCCTTAACTTAATGTCATTGTAATGTCCTGTACTCACTGTGTTCCAGCCACATTTTCTTCCTTCTTTTGACTTTTTAAACCTTTCCTGCCTTAGCATCTTTCCTTTTGCTGATACTCTGCCTATAACAGAGTCCTGAATATTTTCACGTGGTGGCTTCTTTTCAGTGTTCAGGACTTAGCTCAAATGCTACCCCCAAAGAGAAGCATTCTTGACATCCTCTCTACAGCTGCCCATCTCCCATCACTTATGTTTTTCGGTTTCATGTTATCCTTCATAACACCTGTCATGATTGAAGATACCTTCTTTGTTTACTTGTTTAAAATATGTTTCCTCTCACTAGGACCTTAACTGCGTTTGTTCACTGCTGTATCATTAATGCTTAGAATGCTGCAAGGCACATAGTATGAGGTCAGCAAATATCTATTGAAGAAATGAATATGCAGTTCCTTTTTAAAATATGGGTGAAATTTGAGAAAGTAAAATCAAGTCCATTCTGAAGCTCAACCCAGTGGAATATTTATTGTTCATTTGTTAGAAAATATTACAGTAGCATACCTTCCAAAATGTGTAATGATGTTCAAATCAGGAGAGGTATCTAGAACATTCTTCAGGTTTGATTTAGAGGGGTTACAGCAAAGTTACTCTCAGACTTCATGTCATCTTCGATGCTTTCCACCTGAAAACTGGAACAGTGAATTGACAAGCTGGAGGAAGTCTAATTTGCTAGTTGCATTACATTGTCAAAACAGCACAGATTGTGCAAACGTACGTTTTTAATACATTCCAGTGTTTCCTTTCCAAATGAAAACATGAAAAGACAGGCTGAAGACCAAATCTTATTATGAGAAAGAGAAGAAAGAAACCACAGTTTCTCAGGATTATTTTAGAAAACATCTTCATGTAGGAAAAATTGTGTCATTGTCATATAAGTGTCACTGTCCCTGGTTACTTCTACAAAAATGTTTTGTGCATTAATTTGAATGTTAGAAGATACTAAATATTTCTGTGCTCAAAATTTTATGTTATTAACAATTTAGATAAAATAGAAGAGGGTCATGATGTATCTAAACCACACAGCTATGATGGGCCTTCAGAGTATTAACCGTTAAAAATATATGGAAACATCATGGAGGTCTTCGTGAGATAATTCACTTATGTGGCCATTCTCTAAATCAGCTGTAAGTCTGGCCTTCAAAGTTCCTACTTAGCCTGCCATGGCTACACGGAAATTATAGTGCTACTTTTGCATGCTCAGTAGAGCCGGGGTTTCTCTATATGAAAATGTTAAACATTCCATGAGCAGAGAGGCTCGTGGTGCACTGGGTGCCCTGCCACGGATGGGTGTGTTCAGAAGTGCCCTGAGCCCTGCATTGTAAGGAAAACTTGATCTATGTACCGTATGGGGTCTATCTTGATGGAACACTCTAGAGCTAAGAAGCAGGAAGTGAGCAATATCCAGAGAGAAGAGAATAATATATTTTAATGCAGGGGAGGTTTTAGTTGTTGTTCTTCTAAATTCTGTTTAAGGATCACCTTTACCGTGAGGCTTCTTTATTCTTTTTCCCAGCATATTATGGGGGTACAAATGTCAAGGTTACGTATATTTCCCCTGCCCCCCTCCCCCCTCGAGTCAGAGCTTCAAGCGTGTCCATCCCCCATTTGATGCGCATCTCACTCATTATGTGTGTATATGCCCATCCCCTCCCCCGCCACCTACCAGACACACAATAGATGTTATTCTTATATGTCCACTTATATGTTGATCAGTTAATACCAATTTGCTGGTGAGTACATGTGGTGCTTCTTTAAATCCTTATTTCTAGGACAAATGAACATTTGTCTTTCATAAACTGTGGCACCTCCTTCCATCACAATTCAAGCTTGGTTGGTTGGAATGCTTGCCAAGACCACTGTCCTCAGAGGAAATCAACAGCACTGCGGGTCATTCGTATCAATATGTTTTGAACTTCCGTGTCTCCCCCATGGGTAAATTTACTGTTCATGTCGTTTGGATATTTCACCCTTACTTTGGGAGACCTGCTGTCTCCCAGCTGTCAGGGTCCTCTCGCCCATACAATCTAGGCTAGATCTAAGGTCAGCTAGACCTGCCGGCCACGACAGCGTCACTGAAACTCTATGAGATCCCGGGGCTCGAGGTGGACAGCCTTCTCTACTCCCAAAGCACCTCTTCCTAATGACAAGGGACCCTGATTTTATATGCATGCATGTTTAAGCCAGGTCTCACTGCTGCTGATGTAACTTGCACTCTCACCGTTGGATACAGTGAGGTTACTCATGTGCTTTAGCCTTTAGATCCTCTGGATAGACTGAATCCTATCTAGCTCTAGCCCATCACTCGCCCAGACGCTGCCCCCATTTGTAACGATCTGATCTGGTTCTACCTGGGATTGTTGTTTTAATATAGTTATAAAACAAGCAAGACATAACCATCTACCTTCTGATTCTTTGGTCACTTCAGAACTGAGCTACTTTCTTTTTCACAGTTCTAGTAATGTGTTTATTTAGATTAGAATCCCCAAATCCTGCTGGTTTTGGAGAGCAAAGGACTAGCTTGATAAAAGTCTACGAACAGTTCTCACATTTTCTTGGGTGTTTCTTTGGTATTTCTTTCAATCTTTATTACAGTCATTGATTTTTTTCTGCACATCTAATTTCTTCTTGGAATCGAAGGCAGTGCCAGGGGACGAGGTTCTGAGCTATTTTGCTCCGTCAATGGAAATGATGAAGTGACTTTTAACACCTTGCAAAGTAACTCGAGTGGAAGGCTTGTGCTGTGTTTGCTTAATGGTGCTCCGGAGAACACACTGCAATGTGAGCAGCCTGGCTTTAGTCCAAGAAGGTAAGATTGGCCTCAGAATGTCATCTCTTCGATGGCCTGACAGTAAAGCTTCGCTAGAATGACAGAGTGTAGCTTCAAGGATGTTTGATGGAATGTTATTGTTTCAGTTGTGATTACTGGGAGGAGAGTGTTGAGAACTTAGGTGTGCTTGGCATCCTAGTGGGTGAGGATTGAGCGTGAGAGGTTTCTAGATTTTGCAGCGTTTCTTTAAGAAAAGTGACAGCTCTTCTTTTTACCCGGTGCTTGTCCTGAATAGTGTATGGGAGAAGGAGGAATCCCTGGCAAGTCTTAACAATGAGTCCCGGGTCCCATCACAGCATAATAATGGTATTCAAGATGGGTACATTTCCCTTGGTTAATTAGATGATTACAATATATTAATATGTTCCATTTCAGCTCTTGTGTCATCAGCATTCCAGGTAGAGATATAGAATAGGCAATTGGAAAAGTGTCCACTTTCATTTTTTTTTTTTTTTGCATTGTCTGGGATCCAAGACCTTGAGGCAATTTATTTTAAGTGACTTCTCAGATTCTTAAGTCTGCATTTGCAGTTGGCAAGTGCCCACCGCGGTGGGTGAGGTAAGGATACTCTTTCCTGCGGCTTTGTTTCTTCCTCATCACCAGGCTTCCATTTACTTAATTAGGGAGTGCAGAGAGTGGTCTAATTATGTAATGAGTTGAGCTTTATTGGATGTGCAAAGTATATGTGTAATTTTAGAACATATTATCTTAGATGATGGATCAGTCTCGTCTTTGAGCCAGGAAAAAGTTGAAAAGAATTGGCAGCTACAGCTGTTAATTGAAAGTGGGCGTGGGACGAATGTAGGTGAAATATGTTAATTGCTAATACAGGAGACTCAAGCGACTGAGATGAGAAGGTCCAGGTGAGGTCCATGAAAGCCCAGCAAGGTCACGGAAGCAGGATCCCAGGGGACCGTAGTCCCATTGGGGAGCTGTGGTGGATACGTGAGCATCCAGTGTATTTTCCTGAATGAGAGCTCATGTTGTGACAGTTTTTGTGACCATGGCCTTCTTATAGCCATGTAATTTAGATAATTATCAATATTAAGCATCCAAATATTAAGTATAGTAATAGATTTTACTGTAGGCGCTTATATAAGGTATTTAACCAAAAGGGCTCGTTATATAATGGCCCTAGTAAATCATGATATAGGGCCTGAAAAATAAGTTAATAAAAAGGAATGGGAAAAGGAGTGTTGGCCTTAAAATTCTAGAATTTCCAGAACATTCTGTCAGGGCTGGGCTTGGTCTGAGTGCAGGTCACTGGTCCAGGTACGCTTGCTCTGCTCTCCATACTTTTCAGCCTAAGTGTCTGCAGGGCAGCGTTTGTGCCAGATGTTTTTCTGTACCAGTCAGGGCTCCTGGAACTGGCCTTTTGTACCATCTTTGTCAGTGAATACTAGGCTCATGACAGCTGTCCTAAAAGCAGTAGGAAGCTGGTCTCTGACCAGCAGAAGGATTTCAGAATCCATCAGTCTGAAGTAAGTGTCCACATGCAGAGATCAAGAATGTCGGTTCATCAAAGTCCTGAATTTGGCCAGGTATTGGGGTGTGCAGTGGAAAGTTGAGGTGTTTGAAAAATTATTCTCACTTTTGGTAATATGTGCATCATGCATATCATATTTTAATAAGATGATTTTTTTCACCACTTGCAAGGCCAGGGACACTAAGAGGTAATGTAACTGGAAGGTGCACGATTTGTGAAAACACTTAGCAGTTGTCATGACTTACAAAACTACCCATGGTCTTCCCCTTCTACCTTCCAATTCCTATGTCCACCCACTTCCCGTTCCGACCTGGGCCACGAGGTTTACTTCTGTTTTCCAGACCACTGCCCCAGAAACATAAGTAGATTTCTGTATCTAAAATATGATTTTTAAAAGATTCTAGATCTTTATCCACTGCCAGGAAAGTATTTATCGAAGTTTCCAAGTTCCCCTTAAATAAAGAAATTGGCTTTAAAAAAGGAAAAAGTGACTGTTTTACGATGCACATAGACTATACCTGACTTGGCTCTGGGCAAGGCCGAGTCAGTTGCTGCCAAAGGCCCAAATGTCAGTCTCTTCAAAGAAACCCATCACTGTGGAGCTACCTTGTCATTTAGGGTAGTCAGTAGCCATGCGTCACTATCAGGCACTGGAAAGGTGGCTGGCCTGAATTGAGACGTGCTTTACGTGTGAAACATACACTGAATTTCCAAGACTTATTATTAAAAAATATATAAAATATCTAAACTGAGTGTATTGATTGTATGTTGAATGATAATATGTTGAGTATATTAGGTTAAATAAATGTGTTAGTGATATTTTACCTGTTTCCTTTTTATTTTAAAGACGTAGCTGCTAGAAAATTTAAAAATTTACATATGTGACTTGCATTGCATATGTATCCGACAGTACTGCTATAGACTATGTATGAAATGTCTTCAGGGAAGTCACAAAATGTTTCCACATGATTACTTTATAGCAGCACGAACTTAAAATACACATGGTACACACATGTGCACGCACGCACACACACACACACACATACACTCCCCTACACTGAAGAAAATGACTTCTAAAGAGAGTCAGTATTGACTGTGTCTGATTAGATAAGAGTGAGTTCAGGCAGGAGACGGCTGCCTGGGAGTTAACAGGGGCTGAGACCAGCAGAAAAAGGCAGCGCAAGGAACAGGAGCCCATCTGTTCCACTCTAGGTAACACGTAGAGGGTGAATCCGCATCTTAATTTGGATGGTACAGAGACATTTACAAAAGCATGGACTCTTCCAAATATCTAGAGCTATAAAAGCTAATAAAGGAGGATTATATTGTTGGACAAAACACATAGGTCTTTGGGTGAATTATTTTCAGTTTTAATTGCTCAGTTATCAAATGAAGCTAGTACTGGGAGAATCATAGCCACTAATAATATCAAATAAATCATGGGAATCACAGGAAGTGGAAAGTTTCTTCAGAAATGAAGGCTCCAGCCAGAAAAATAAGGAACTGTACCTTGCTTCTAGGAAGCTATGTCGTTAGCGATCTATGAGAGCCATTCCGTGCAGCACCATTAGAACTGGCCCCCTAATAGACCCTCCTGGTGCTAACCCCGATTAAAACGTGGGAAGGAGAATGGAGATTGTCTGGCCTCTTGGGATTTTTAGTTAAGATCGAAATTTTCCATATCTTCTTATTATCCCTAAGAGATCTGTCGTGATACTGTGTCACCCAAGGCAAACGGCCAGGTAATGGTCTAATTGCCAACCACACTGAAGGTTTTCAGAGTACCGAACGAGGATGGAAAACCAGCATTATTTGATTCTTCATTATCTTTAGCGTTTATGTTATGGAGCTTTTGTCTTTCCTTCAACTTTATTGAAACATAACTTATATAAAATATTTCCACTGTAGTTGGATGAATTTGGATAAATACGTACACTTACTTAACCACCCACTACCCCTGTTGAGATATAACACATTTCTATCACTTCAAAAATTCCCTGAGACCCCTAGCAAACAGTCCCCTAACCCCCAGGCCAGGCCATCAGGGATCTGTTTTATAACACTTTAGGTTCATTTTGCCTTTTCTGAAACTTCATATAAATAGAAACATATACTTCTCCGGTGTTGGCTACTTTAGCTCAAGGTCATATTTTTGAGATTCATCCATGCTGTAATGGTTATCAATAATAGTTAATGCCTTTTTGTTTCTGAATAATATTCCATTCATCTTGACATTGCATGACGACTGAAAAGTTATGTCACGTCACTGTCGTGCTGTGCTGCCGTAGCAGAATACTCAAGACGGGGTAATTTATAATGAGTGCGTATTTATCGGCTCACAGTTCTGGAGGTTGGGAAGTCCAGTAGCAAGGTGCCACGTCTGCTGAGGGCCTTCTTGTCGAGTCTTCCCCAGGTGAACAGTGAGAGGGTGAGAGAGAACAAGAAGGTGAGGAACTTCCCCTTCTATAAGCGCAGCAATCCCACCTATGAGGGTGGAGCCCCTGTGGCCTGATCACCTCTTAAAGGTCCCATCTCTTATTACTATTACAATGGCAATTGAATTTCAACGTGCATTTTGGAGGAAACGAACAATTGAACCATGGCAACTATTATTTTTCTGTTGGGGGACCAACTATTAAATAATTAAATAATTCTGAAATCCAATAAATGGCATGCCACTTCCTGGCAGGCAGAATGGCCCCTAAGGATGTCCATGGCCTAATCCCCGCGTGCTGGGAAAAGCTGAGCACGTGGCGCTGCACTCTTTTCCTCAAAGCTCAGGAACATCAAAAGGCCAGAGTGTTCAGTCTCACAAAAGGCCCTTCAAAGAGATGAAGGGGTGACTCTCAGATCTCAATCAAGCCAGAGGGCCTGTAGAAACTTAAGGATGTTGTTCTTCAGCCATCTCAGAAGAAGCCAAAAATAGAGAGGTGTTATTAATATCTCAGAAAGATTTGTGGATATGGGATTCTTTCTTACGGAGAGGATCTTTGTGAACTTCATGAAAGGCTCACACAGCTCTTGAGAGTTTATCAGCAGAAGCACAGCCAGATTGTACCAAGAGGGACGGAGGGGTATGAAATAGAAGACGACTGTTGGAGCCCAAAATTCATTCGACTGTAAGGAAGCAGGATGACAAAAGTCCTCAGCTGATGATATTGGGACTTTGGAGCTGGTGGAAGTTAGATGGGATTTTAGATATTGAGTAGATGCTATGAGGGGCACCTGAGAAGGAAGTGAAAGTATTTGGTGTCTGGGAAGGGCATGAGTCTCTGTGTTTGGAAGGTGCATTGTGGTGGGCAGGATGACCCTCTGAAGATGTCTCCACTCTAATCTCAGGGACATTACACTGCATGGTAAAAAAGAATTTGCAGGTATTTATGGCTGTGGAAATAGGGAGATTATCCTGCATTAGCCAGGCAATTGTAATCTGATCACTGGAGCTCTGGTGTCAGAGAGACGCTGCAGAAGGGAAGTCAGAGAGATTCGAAGTGTCAGGGGTCCCTTAACCCATCCTTGCTGGAGAGGGCCATGTGGAAAGCAGGAGAGGACTGTGGGCTGCCCTAAGAAGCAAGTGTGGCCCCTGGCTGACCGTCAGCAAGGAGGGAGAGACCTCAGTCCCACAACTGCAAGGAGCTGAACTTGGTCAATGGCCTGGATGAGCTTGGAATCAATTCTTTTTAGAGCTGTGACATTGTGAGACCTTTAGGCAAAGGACCCAGCCAAGCCTGTCCAGATGTCTGACCCATGGAAGTTGGGAAATAAACATTTGCATTGTTTTAAGTTGCCAAGTATGTGCTAATTCACTACAGGAGCAGTAGAAAATAATACCCATATAACGAGGTACACCTTGTCATGCAAGGTGCACCAAGAACTTGAGAACAAACCTAAAGCCACTAGGGGCGAATGTCCGAGGCGGGTGCTTATGCACAGAAATAACGAGAAACAGGACCATTTGGGGAAAGATGGGCCACAGGGGAAGAACTAAAGTAGTGAAAAATGAGAGGAAATTTTGCTGATCAATATTCGATATTAAAAATTATTAAAACTGAATTACTGTATTGTGCGTAGAATGTTGTGAATGGGCACCTGTGCCTTTGGATCTGAGGGAGAGGACCTTGGGATGACCTTTATTAATTAATGACCTTTATCCTGTGTAAACTCAGGTTCATACTCATGTTTAAGGCACTGAGATTCTTATTATTGAACTGGAGAGGAATGGAGGCCAGTACATGAACAGAGATATGATTTTTCTCATCCCATCCTCAATAGCTTATTAATAATTCAAATAGTTCATGCAAATAATTTCATATGTTGGGCTAAGCATTCTTTACTAATAAGGGCAATTTTTATGTTCATTTTCATTGGTTTTTGTCATTCTAGGATGGGTGGGAACAGGGTCTGGGAAACCTGGTATCCCTGACAATCTGCAGTGGATTGGATTTTGAATCCTTCTTGTTTTCCTATCCCACTGCCCTAGTGTTGCTTGGGTTGGGGTGAGGCTTTATAGCAGCAACTTATCAAGAATATTGCATTCCTCCTCAATCATCTTGTCCTTCCTGGTGACTTAGTCCATAAGCTTTTAAATCAGCTTGAAAATGTGACTCTTGACATCCTTCTAATACAATTCCCTCAAATAATAAAAAAGGGGGGAGATGCTCAACTCAGGCTCGAGAATGACCATTATAAATCTGGCCAGTTGTGGTAGGATGCTGTGATTAGCTGCACGGCACTGGGTAGATCTTCTGGGATTCCACATATGCAAGGTGAAGCGATTTCTCACCAATATTCTGAGCATTTATCTCCATAGGTCAACGTGTCAATGCATCAATCTTGAGAAGATTAGAGGGATATTACTCAAAAATCTAGCATGGAGAGATAAAATTTCAATAGGCTGTTATATCACTGAGTTTAAGGCTTTTAAGGTAAGAGGTGATAGTTGTTTCAAGGTTGATCCCAAACCTCCTTTCCTCCCCTAACCTCCAACCAAAGTGTTACAATCATGGAACCTAATTCATTTGCTGCCTCATCTTTTTCATTTCCCAGTGTCTACAAATGAGTCTATAATTGGTCCCCATAAGTACAAACCCTTGTGGTGGTGGTGGTGGTTGTTTAGTGGGTCTCCTAGAATTAAATCCCTATTTAAAATGGAAATAACATGTCTTCATCTGCTTTATATGCCTTTTGGTTATTTCTAACCACATTAACATCACCGAATTGGCTGCACATAATCCATTGCAGAGATTCTTCTCATGCCAGAAATAAATTACAGTGGCTTTCAGGGGAATGGTTACTTTGCTGTGCTCTTTCCTGAAGGCAGGTTCTTGGTGGGCAACAGCAGCACCTAATGGACCCAGAGTTATTTTTTGACCATTAGGGAGCCTTCAATTAAGAGAAACCCATATCACATCCTATGGCTTGAATAGATAATGGCTTTACTGATTTACAGTATATATCTGCTCAAGATTGTGTGTCTATAAACTGTGTTTTGAGGTTTTCCCAGAATTTCTTTCATGCAAAATCATTGCGGCTCTGCCTATTTCCTGAAATGCCACCATGAGCTCTTTCTTTCTCTTGCTCAAGGCTTTTCCCTGGTTAGGATGCCAAATACTCTGACTGTGTGAATGCACGTGGCTTTACTCATTACCTTGTTTTAACATGCATGGCATTAAGGGAACAAAGTCATCAGGTCACCTCCTAAAACAGGTTTTGATAAAGGAGAGGCTGCCAAGCAGAGGCTAGTGGCTGGTGGAGCAGGGGTGCCTCTGTCCTGAAAGGCCACAGTCGGGGAGGTGGGGCTGGGACAACCCTCCAGTATTCAATTATTTTTCTTGGGATTAACCCTGCCTTGAAAATGGATGTCCTGTTTTCCTCTGTAGCTTATCCTTTTCTTTACAAAGCTTAATTTACGGGATGTTGAATGAATGAATGAACAAATAGGTCTCCACAGGTACCAACTAGAGATGTTAAGGGTTACCCTGGTAGAATTTTTTTTTTTGAATGAAAGAAGAAGGCTTCTCTTCCAACAGGCCCCTCTCTGGTAGGAGAGACAGAGTTGCTGCCTAATGAGAAACATTTCCAAAGCTCAAGGGTGGGCTGAACTGTTTTCCCTCTTTTTTATAATCTGTTTTTACTTCCACCTGCTGTAGTAACTGCATTGCAGAGTACTGTGTTTCCCTGAAAATAAAACCTACCCATAAAATAAGCCCTAGAAGGATTTCTAAGCATTTGCACAATAGAAGCCCTACCCCGAAAATAAGACTTACTGATGGGCATGGCTACACAGTGTATCTGCACAGCCCATGCATGTCGTCGTGGAGCAGTAAAGAAGACGAGCAGCTCTTCTCATCTGCCCCATCGTGACAGTTACTATCCCAGAGGTGACCGGAAAGGTGCAGGCAGCCCCACCAACAAGGTTGGCTCCCCCTGTCAGGTCCCGGCCATCCTGTGCGTGCTGCGAGCTGAGGTGTGTGCTGCGACCTGTCTTATTTTTTGGGGAAACATGGTAGGAAGATTTGACTGGATTCTTCCAAGGGCGAGAGTTATCAACCTGATGCCTCCCTCTCTGCCTGGGGACCCCTGTTGGCCAACTTCTCAGGTGAGGTAGTGACTCGGGGCCAGCGTGGAGGTTTCCAACAGTCTTTGTCTCCTTTTCTATCACGCTGCAGTGGTGATTCTTCATCTCTCATGGGCACCACGTTTTTTTGGTACATGTATTATTCCTCCAGTTGGGTTAGTCAGGGCTTGGCCAGGGGACTCTGTGCACTTTTCCAGTCACTGTGTCAGTCTGCACAGATTCGGTCATCTGAGGCTGAAGCCAGCTCTGCAAGGGCTCACCCCACACCCTCACATCAGGGTGCCTTTCCCACTCTGTGCACATCAGGGTGCCTTTCCCACTCCATGCACATTAGC